>CM026284.1:12819324-13054292 GCA_014851415.1 Cnaphalocrocis medinalis | reverse complement strand
ATAATTTACCGAAAAATGTTTGACTCCTACAAGTTCAGTGATTGTATGAAAATTAGATTTTTTTAAAGCGAATTTCAAAAACAAGTCATATTAAGTAACAAATGTTGTTCAGAATGATTGGTAAAAGTCGTGGTTAAAAGTACGTAAATGTTGCGTACAAAGCTGCTGCTTTGGAACCTAAGGTACGCTTTACGCGTTTGGGTTTTATACTGATGCAGCCAATCCTAAACACACAATCGATTGAACAAAGGCCGCACTAGACCCCGGCGCAATATAATCGATCCATCAAGATGGCTATCTCAAATTCAGATGGGCACCGCATTTCCCCGCACAATCCGTATGGTTATCCGACGACACTAGCAATAAATAGCGGCGCGCTTTGTACTCGGTTCCACACGTTTGATAACGATATGAGAAATCGAATCTCGATGTTCGTGTTTGAGTATCGATTATTATTAGTTGTTTTGTTGGCGATTCCAGCGGACGGTTTTGCTTTCTAAGGGAACACCGAAGTTTTTGCCACTGAGCAGTCTAGTGACCGAATCATCTGTCCCACTTAAAATAAGTTTTTGAATACATAAGCAGATTATTTTTTGTTTACTAATTACGACGATTGATAAAAGATTTTCCTTGATATCATTGGAATTCCTTCCGAAAAGAGAAATTCACAACTCCTTAATCAACAGTTTACAATACACCAGTTTATAACAATATGTAAATACTTATGATAGCTAGTGAAGACACTAGCAATGTACTTATTCAATTTTTTTCGATGAATTTCGAAAAGTTATTAAACAAATGGTGTTCAGGATGGTTGATAGATAACGTGGTTAAAAGGATGTAAATGTTCACAAATACTCCCTGTATATATCAATTAGGCTTTGCAAAGTCCTTTTATATTCTGGTAAAACCATAACGGAGCCAATATCGCAGCACCTTTACCCCTGCTTGTAGGTATGTAAATCGTCCGTAATTTGATATTCAATTGAATTGATTCGTCACTCATACGAATCAAGTCGAGTATCAAATTACCAATAACAATAAATCTTTATTGACTGGTAAAAAGAGTACAATCCATTTTAATTAATTTTATTAGACAAAAATCAACACCCCTGGACGTCTCGTAGTTTCCAGTTTCGAGTGGTGTCTCAGATTACTTGTATCAAAAGTTGTTTATAACTTGGCCTTATGTTAACATAGTCAGAAAAATATTTCATACTCAATCTACAGTATTCCGGCGTATTGAAGACGTTTTTATCCTTATAAAACAGACAGGTTCTATGTGCGATAATATGGGATGATGATGTTCGAAGCTGGCTGGTGTGGGCTGGATGAGAGTGGCGTGCATTAGGGGAGACCTATGTCTATGACGAGTGTAGATTGGTGATGATGATGATGATATTCTTATATTTTATTACTAGCTTCTGCACCCCGTAGTTTCTCCCGCGTGATGATAAAATAATCGTTATATTTTAACTAATGTGCAATATATCTTCATAAATCGTAGCCTATGTGTTATTCTATTAAATAAGCTATATTACTGTAAGTAGGTCTCATCAAAATGTATGTATGTATGTTTTTGCGAGAAAGAGCAACAAGCATACATCCGCACAACCTTCCGCGTTTATAAAAACCTTTTTGCAGTCACGGACCACTTTCACCATTTTAACTATTCCACGGACCTTTACCTCGTACAACTCAATTTTTATTATTGAAATATTACAAAGTAAAACAGTCAATCCAACTCACAACTAGCTCCTATGGGACTCGAACTCACGATCTTTTGCTGCCCAGGTAAATACACTGACCACCGAGCTACGGACAGCTTTTTTACTATTGAAGCATTTTATTTTGGCGCAGGTGCATAGGTACATACTACATGCACTTAATAGAAGGGGTCAAACCTTGCTTATTTAATGAATTGTACCTATCTGGATTATAAAAAATAAATTATTTTGTAATTTGAAGCTACCCGTAAAAGTCTCGTCGAGATTACTACACAATTTCCGAATAAAATATGTTTATTAGACTGACCCACTGCAGACCCCAAATGCACATGCTACGGACCCCTAAGGTGTCCATAGACTCTACGTTAAGAAACCCTGTTTTAAGGACTAGCAGGGTTCTGGGTTTTTAAATCCGTAGCTACATAGCCTAGATATGCCAAGGAAAAACCCATAAAATATTTAAAGCTTCAGAGTGGTTTGCTTCGCGCTACCACAAAAAAAATAGGTAGTTAAATGAGAATTACCCATACTTACAATGTAATTTAAAGCTGGGCATTGCAGATATGAAGCGTACAATTTAGGCTCTCTTATCGTACGGTAGTAAGCAGTTCCCTTCCCGTACAAGCACGTATTGTATTAGTTCTTGATGGTATATCGGCAAAAACTGAGGCCATTCGCTCCCGGAGATGGTAGTGAGGTGACTCGAGTCAAATCTAACTCCTTGAGGCAGTTAGTTACATTTGTCACACATGAAACCGCGTCATTCGGTGGTCTTAAGTCGTAAATGACGCTCTGACGGCCTAAAACCAACCGGTCAATAAGAAAAAAATCGGTGTTCCCTTTCATAAACGCTGTGGGACTGCTTTGTCATAAGACACCAGAGTTCAGATGTACATGTATGCTCTTATTTGAAACTGCGACCTCTCTTTCAGAAGACTCATTAATTCATAGTAAATAACATTATCGCGACTCATATCCAAAAGGGTAAAACAATGACTTCGGTTATTGACTCAAATGGAGGTTGACTCAATTTTTTTCTAGTAAATGTTCATACTACCATTAGGTGACCATTGGACTGCCATCTTAGTCATATAAAAAGTCACTCGAGTGATTAGAGTAGAGTCGAGTCGCATCACTAGGGCGGGGAACAATGGCGTAATCGTCGCGTAACCCGCTGTAACGCTGTTAGCGCTACCGTTCCGATAACGGAACGCCGGATTTGTGGGACGCTGCGTTCCGCTTTGGGCACCTCTTCTGAACTTGAAATTAGAGAAAATATTCTGAAATACTTATAGCCTCCGCTATATACGTACGAGTACATCCCGGGTGCATTTTTGTCCCTGGTTTACTGGAGGTCGATCCTAGCTACAAAGGCCAGATCGCTGTTTTCGTTGTTTTTGGCGACTTTATAGCTGTAAGAGCTGAAAGTTTCTCTGTTGGTATATTCACCACAGGTAAAGAGTACCAGCCATATAGTGATTGGGATATGGTAACTTCCCAAGATACCTTTACCTGGAGATGTCTAAAATTAAACCTTAATTTTTATCAACCATTATTCATCCACCATTGTTTCCATATTTAACCTCCTAACGCCCGAGACAGCAGACACAATAGAAAATCAATTGGTTTTTAGGATTTTAAAAGGCTTATGGGCCTTACGACCATATAATATTTAAATCTTATACAGTGTGTATCTGTGAACATTTACATCCCTTTAATCACGTGTTCTACCAACCATTTAAACAACATTTGTTCTATGACTTTTGAAAATTCGCATAAAAATTTTCATCTTTCCATACTAAGTCGATCACGTGACTTGGTCATTTTGTATGGGGAGTCAAAAATTTTTTCGAAGAATTTGGAAAAGTTGTTGAACAAATGTTGTTCAGAATAGTTGAAAGAACACGTGGTTAAAGGGATGTAAATGTTCACAGATACACCCTGTATAAAAATTGACTTAGGTGTGCACAAGTCAAAGTTTAAAAACGATGTTTCGTGTATGGTGCCCAAATACCAGTCGCACCAATGGAACACCTGAGCAATGAGATCTTATGCAAAACGGAACGCACAATGCCTGGTAGTCGGGCGGCTCGAAAGTTATGACACTTGATAGCCCGAGGAGGCCCATTGTTTTAGATTACTGTTGCACACTATCTTACGCTGTGCCGTTGCTGTTTTGCATAAAGAGAATTTGGATTAAAAAGATCGTTGCGAGCGATAAGGACAGAAATATCTGCGTAGATCGGGAATAGATGGCTTCCATATTAGAATGGTAATTTGCTTGTTGGAAACCGTGTTCCTTTTACTGCGGAAAGTAGTTAACAGTTGTATTCTTAATCTTTATTATGCAACGTGCTGGACGAGGTTCTCTTTTATGTAATTATCCTCTAAGGCGTGTTATTCCCGATTGCGTACAAAGCTACCTATATCGCTTTAGAGTCATCGTCGTCCAGGCGTCAGAGGCGTGGACCGTAGTCCACTGTTTGCTGAGTCAGGTGATAAGAACTGAGACTTGAAAGACGCCTTGCCTTTGATTCATTTGGTGTTCGAAAGAGGTCAATAAAATCTCAATAACCTACATATCAAACGACAAAAAAACCATACCGACCTTAATTAATAAAAAAATAAACAAAAACCGATGGACCTAGTTAAATATTAATTATACCATTTCAATTGAATCTTTAACGCCAATGCAGTACAATTCACCTTTGAATGAACTTCTTTCCGTATAGTGTACTAATAAATTCTAAGAATATGTAAAGCGAAATACGAGGTACGGATTCTATATAATCTGTCCTTGCCGTTTCGATTTCTATGAGAGCAATACACGTAGGTATGTACAGTGTCAAATTTCGTCAATGATATTCAACCTAATACGTATGACGATAAGAAGAAAGTCGACTGAAGAAATTTGTCAGTTTTGTATACTTTGATGTGTGACTGTACGTAAAAGCAAAGGGTTTTTAAAATACGACGGGGAAATGGACGATTTACTTGTAAAAAAATAATCCAACGATATTGGGCTACGACGGCCAATCTTAACGATCAGTCACGTACGCAGGATATATTATAGGTTTCAAGTGTGTTGCGCAAACACACACTCTCTAATGATTCCCTTGGTCCACTTAATTCGATAGGACACCAGTGTGATACGACGAAGAGAGATCGGGCCAGCATCTTAGCGTGATTTCCGAGGGGGTACATGACGATTGACTTCAAGTAAATAAATAGTAAATCACTACATCTCTTACATTGACCTGACTTCGTAATAAATAGCTTAAGTAGGTACTTGTGTTACAGATATTTATTTATTTATTGGATCACCAACATAAGTTACAGCAGGTACATATAAAAAAAATGACATTAGTGCTTAAAGCTAACTGCACTTACAATTACAGGTAATCTCAGCATGCAGATTATTAAAATAAAATGTTACATTGGCCGTACGTAAATGAAAAAAAAAAGGTGTATGTTTTCATAAACAGAGGATAATTTGGAAACAATCTAAATTACAATATATATATTAATATATTAGATATCAGACAATAGTACCTACTATTCCAATTCTACCATTATCATTTAAATGTACTTACCATTCTATTTCTTATTAAACTTGATTTTGTAGCAGTTTAGGCACGAGTTTTATTGATTTATTATCCTACAACGAATCAACGATGATAATATTAATTTAAATCTACCACAACTTATTATTGAAAAAATGTAACGGTCCTTTTGGTAATTGCAAATGATGCGAATAAAGAGGTTGTCGAAATCGATTCTAATTTCATCTGAACGATCAAAACCCGTTCGTCGCTCTGCAATAAATGAAAAATTACTCGCAGGTTGTAATTTAACAAATCAATTGTGTGTAACGTGCGACCGCAGGCTTGGGAGGCAATTCTCGCACTCGACTTTGAAGACGACTTTAGAGATTTTATACATTCGTCCATACTGAGATTAGTATATTTGACTTTAATATCGAGAGTGCAAGTATTGCCCCCCGTACTTACCGGTTTTTGACAAATAAACCACTGATCCTAGACTCGACAACTGACCAACTTTTCTTCATTAGATGATGGCTGTTAGTATAAAAGGTTATCGTTTTTTTTTTCTGAAAAAGTAATTGAAACGCCTTCTGAGTCAAAAATGTGTTCGGATAGTTCTTACAACTACTTACTTGACTTATGTTTTACATTATTACGTAGTATTTGGATACTATGTAATTTGTTTTTATTTTAAAATAGCAATTGGCATGGAATGTATTTTCCTACATGGGTATTTTCTTATTGACATTATGACTCTACTGAAACATTGACATTCATTCTATGAAGCATTAATGATATTTGTATTCAACTGCAGTAGACATCTTTAGTGAGAGTTATTAAGGTTACCTATCTACCCATATTGTTATTTTTTTTAATAGAAAAAGGAGGGTGTCAACTAATCACGTCGCAGTGCGAAATAAAATCCTATCCAAACAACCTTTCGTGTACATAATTAATGCGCGAAATTACTAAGCAAATACATTCGTAATTTCGATTTAAAAATTAAAACGAACGCGCACAAAAACAATGCAGCATCCGATTAAAGTTTTTGCGGCTGCATATTCGACATTCTTGTAGGTTTATAGGGTAATGGAGAAACTTGATGCAGAATCCGCGGGGTCAGGATGATCGGTGACCCCCGAACCCCGCTTCATTGAGCACAGCTGAGCGCGCCCATTCAACGCTCAGTGCTGCCTGCAAGCACGGAACGAGCCACACGCGCCCTCGGCTGCGTCACGTTTATGCCTCTGCCTTATTTTTATCGCGCGTCTTTTGGCGGGAACTTTGACAGTTTGTTTTTTAAACATTTATTGACACAGATAAATAATAACTACGTTCACATTGACTTTTCGTTGGGAACTTTGAACAGTGAAATGTGTGTTTATTAGATAGTGATCGCTCCTGTTTGAAAACAAAACATTGTGAATTGGCGAGATGACGTCTGTGTACAATGAGGTGAGCGCACGACATTTTCCACTGGCATTTGGGTTTTTGTTGGGTAATTTACTGTGTAAATTGGCCCTAACTGCTGTTAACCTTTATACTTACTGTTTTCATTAAGTAGTTTTTTCAAATACTTTCGTAATTAGTTAAACGTTTCAAACAGCGAGACACTTTTGTACGAAGAATACACTGGAATATAACGTAAAAATTAATGTAAGTGTTACGAAAAGATAATGTCAAAAATTCCTTTGGATGCTTTTTAAGAAATTCGGAACATGAACTGAAAATAAATACTTAGAACTATAAGACATTAGATAGGTATATGATTACTTTGAAACACTCGAATGGTGTTTTGTACTTGACTAATACCTACTATTTACCTATCTCATGAATGAATAAGGGTTTTATAATAGTTGAACATAATGGTTTCCAATTACAATGATATTCTATAGATCTTTTTAATAATTTAAATTAGGGGGTGGGAACCTTAAACATCTTTCCCTGCCTTTTTTCTTAAAGCGAGGTTACTTTTAAACATCTCATCATAAGATAATAGTAGGTAGGTAAATAGTCAATAGCCGTGGAGATATCCATTCAAAGAACACCGGTGTAGGTTTCTACAAACCTTCATCCATTCATTCTCAACAAAGCAAAAACGAAAAACAAACAAACCATCATAATACATTCAAATGTAGGTAGGACCTACAAAAAAACTGGATAATGGGTCAAAAAAACTGGATAACGTGTGACTTTCGATCGTTTCTCTGGGCCATAGTATCGGCCGGCAGTAAAATCGGACATAGCTTCAATAAAATGGTTAACTTATAGAAATGAGTAGGGCCTATAAACCCACTGAACGACATTTATAAGCCGATGCATCGAAAGTTATCGCTTCGGTCTGCACTGCTGTCATTTTCCGGAGTCGTTAAGCTATAGGTATCTACTCATTTAACCTACATTGGATATAGACTTAACTTGTTTTGATTTTAGAGGTCTCAAACATTCTAATCCTCCTTTAAGTGCTATGTTCTAACAAAAGTTGGCGATCATAGGCGACTTGAACCCTTTAATTGTACCACTGGCGCAGATTTTTAAGCCAAGAAGTTATTCTCCTGGGCTTCTCTTTTCTTGTATCTTGACTTTTATAAGTGGCAATAGTAAATACTTCGGTCATACATTCCAATTGCTTTTTATTGGAAACGTATACCTACTCGTCGTTGCTACATACTAATTCTATGAAATTGATATTGGTAGATATTTAGTTTGTCTCGTCGTTTAAATAAATCAAATCCAAAACTAGACTCCATACTAAGTAGCTTGAGCACTTATGTTACAGATATTACAGGAGTACCAAATATCAATAAATACACCCAGACACTTAACACCAAGTATTTATCACACGAATGTATCCAGGGTGGTGATCGTAGTCACAACCTTAGCATGAAGATCACATCATAGTAAGCAAAATAAAATCTGCTGTCCGTTCAAAAAAGGAATATTATTTTTTACTACGACTAAATTTTACGGTCTAGAAGTTTGTGAATTGAGTTTGTGGTTAGCCTAGCCCTAAAAGCATTGAAACTATGTAGCTATGTATATTACAGCTCACTGCTATGGTCGTGTGTGGTCGTGTGCTGCTGACCCTAGGAAGATTGCCGGCAGTGAGCGGATGAGGAAAGGCGGGGTACAAATCTCTAGATCAACATGAAAGGCCTAGGTTCAATAGTTGACGGAGCAAGTTGTTGATTCATTGTCTGTGGAATAGAGTTCTCCCTTTCGTATTACAAAGTTCCTTTGTTTTATTTTTTTTAATTTGGCCTGTATTGTGTTCGGGACACAGGTAATTTTGCCAATGTCAAGTGGTTAAAAAGACCTTACTTTGGAATTTGGTTGGTGAATGAGCTTATTTTTTTTCACTAGTTTACTGCCCATTCAAGCAACTTTTGTTTAAAATCTTTGGGTTTTTTTGCATTTTAAACAAACTTAACCCGCTGACTAATTAGGTTCTAATGTTATCCATACAGTATCGAAAATATGGATGTAACAACTTTATCAATCGCTGTAGATACAAAACTAAATCTAATATGTAAATATATTCTATCTATGTAATTATGTCTAAATAAAATTTGTGATTTTCAAGTTACTTTATATATTGCATTAGGTATTTGTCGTCCTTAACTTACTAACTTACAAGGACAATAAATAAGAAAACATAAGAAATATACTTATAGATGTTGTAGTAATAGATTGGATATCCCAAATCGCACCTGGTACAGTCATTTAGAATACGGCGACAATGTTACAATGCCTCTGATGTCATGGCAAAGGTATCTCATTAAGGCATGCCTTTCCGTCTAGACAATAGGTTCTCAACCAGTGGCCTGCAGACCATCAGGGTTGAGGAGAGCTAAAATATTTCACGGTTTTAAAAACCCAAATAGAAGAGCTTACTTTTGAATTGTCATGAGTCAAAACATAGCGCGTAAAGTAGGCGGACATTTTTGGGGTGTAAAATTTGTTTGGGGCTAAAATATACATACTTATTTGGTCTTCGGTCATGGATCTGCCGCGCTCGACTATCTTTTGATGTAAAAAGGGAACGGTTTGAAACAATCGATTGTAGTGACCGTATGTAGGTAGTTTAGCTATAGATAGATAGATACTCTTTAATGCACAAAGTGTACTTTGTACTGTAATCCTAAATTATAGTTATATTCTAGTACTATGTACGGTATTATCGCTAACCTCCATTAATACTGAACTAATTGACATAGCATGAGACACGACGAGACGGCAGTCCGTTAATTCTAAGGTAGGATGAAATTGTAATACGAGTAGTTCTGCTACGATGTAGTGAAAATCCTTGATGTAGTGAAGTTAGTCCTTACTGATAACAAAACACCTAAGCGATACTGGATCGGAAAAGTTTGAGAACCAGTCTAGACTGAATGAATGTACGAGTATCAACATGCTTTGTCTACGTTACGTAATTGTGAAGAATGCGTCGGTTTATCACTAGGTGCAGAAACCTCTTCTACTGTCAACATTAATTGCAAAAACATACAATATCGTGTATTGATTTCAAAATGTAGGTAACATATCAATATTTTTCCGCATGCCGAACCTACGGAACGCGACCCCGCCTTGCGGCACAAAATAATTACACACAGAAAGGAGGCTGCCCACTAAGAGCTAAAAACGTGTCATCTACTCACGCATGCGCACTAACGGGGAAATACGCATTTTCGACCATATTAATCCTAGGCTATGACATAAGATTGTCAAACTGTCGAGGTCTGTGGTAGAGGCCGCGCGCTTATGTACTCATGCCGGGCAACAACCCTAGGCATTATGTCAACGAACTCTTCTAAATTCAAAATCAGGCTGAGTCTAACTTCTGTGTGTAATTATTTTGTGCTTGCGTATTATCAGGTTTGTAATGTAACTATTCTAAGGGGGCATTTACATTGGTCGTTACTGCGTACAACATACACACACACACATGGCCCAGACGGGTTGCGTCGGGAAGAGCAAAGAGCAATAGAATTTAGCGACTGACTTATCGACTAATGTAATAATGCTCTCTAATTATGTCAAATGTAAAATTAAGAACAGATCTGAAACAATTCGTCATTTGTTTTTCTATTTTGACATAACTGCTGCTGTGTGGTACTAATTTACCTTTACAAGCACCATTAAGTTAATTAGCAAGCGATGTAACTGTTACGTTTTAGGTTAGTATAGGTTAAAACTTTTTAGGAGTTTTTTTATGTCAGGGCTTGTTTATCTTCGACCTTGCTGTCAACTAAGAACGGTTGGTTTTAATTACTGTCTGTCACCTTATAGGGGTCGTATGCGCAGGTGGTGGGGTGCAGGAACATGAATGAAACGTTCTAATATGGCAACTATTATGACATAACTGTTACTGGAATAACACAATTATCTCAGGGTTGCTTGTTCGATCCAGTAGTGCTTACTGAATTTATAAAAATTAAGGAATTAATATCGTCATTTAGGTATGGGAGAAGAGTATCTACTACGATCGAGGTAGAGAGCCTTCGATCCCTGACCTAAATATGATTTGCCCCTGGGTCTCCGGCAGCTGGGACGATGTTATCGACACTCAATCGCCATCTATTGGTAATATTTGGAACTAATAGCAATAAATCCAGTACCTACCGAAACTGAGGGCGCGGCGGGTCATAGGTAGTACTATACTTTGCGCTCACTGCGGTTTTCTTTCCAAAACGCGTCTGCTCCAAAATGTAAACATGCCAGGAATGTTTACATCTGTTGCCACTTTCGTCTCGTTCTAACACGTCTACACGTTATTTCGTCTGTTTACCGATATCGTTATCGAAAGGAAATGTTTGTACTAAGTCAATTTGAGCGACGCAAGGGGCAGAGCTTAGCTCTGTTTGCTACAAATGTTTGGTTTCAATCGAGATACAGGTTTTTATTAACATTCATTTACATAATTGCAGTTCCATTCAGTATTATTGAGGTTTGATTTTGTCTCCTTTTATAGTAAGGAATAGTTAAACTTTCTTATTTTTATGATTTGGCTAGCTAATTTGCGACCATGATTTTGGATTGTGGTTTTAAAATCAAATGTGATTATAAAATCCACATTCATCAATCAAATTATTCGCTGCATTGGCATTTGGCATTGTCTCAAAACGATCTAATCATTTTGTATAGGGAGTCAAAAAATGTTGTTTAGAAATGTTGGTAGAAAACGTGGTTAAAAGGATGTGAAAATTAGTGTTCACATTTACACCCTGTATTTCAAAATCCGAGAAAGTCCGTTAAACTTTACTCCGTTAACGACAAATATTGAACCACACAAATAATATCGTGAATCGATATCGCGACCGGCGAGCGAAATATAAATATTAGCTCCATAAATAAATATGAATATCTTTGCATAGGATATTTCACTATAAAAATATTATATCAATGATGTCATTGAGATAAAATGAGAGAGCCTACTATAGGTATAAAACTGGCCGATTTTATTGAAAGTTTAGAAGAAGCACTCTCTAGAATCAATTTCTGTAGAGAATTTAAAATTGTGTTTTTATAAACATTTTTGAAATGTAACTTCAAAGCCGGCGTTTTACGCTGGTGAGGATTTCCAAAATGAGTATGCTGTATTACATGTACAAAACTAGTTTTGACTAATCACCTTTACACTTTTCAATCAATATCCAACATCTGGTTTTTAACAGACGTAAATGTCAAATAATACTTAAGGCAACTCAATGGTTAAGATAACAATGCCACAATTTTTTAAAGGTTAACTGACATTCACGTATTTTAAGAACTAGATGTGCGATAAAATGCCATTTTTGTTAAATATTCAAAAACTATATATCAACAACGGTAGCATATAGATTGTATAAAGCGCTAACTGACAAATTCTCTGAGTATTTCATGCAAATATTCACACAGTTAAAATTTTTCACGGAATATAAATCAGAATTCTCAAATCACGAATCGATCTAACACTTTTTATGAGCATACTTTCTCCCCTTTCAAAATGCCGATAATACTATGTGCCGTACCCTCATCACTCGTAGTTCGAAAGCTCATCGGCTTTCACTATCATTATTTGGTGTCGAACATTATTTTCGTATTAAAGTTCATTTTAGACCGGGCAAACTTTGTAAGGACTGGAAAGTAAACATAAAGGTACGTGCTGCTACTAGCATCATGGGATAACAGAGTGTTTACACATTTAAAATTTGGAAATACCTTTTGAAAAAGATGCAGTCATAGACTAGATGTTAAGCCTTTAAAGCAAATGTTTAAGAAGTTTTTCGGAAGTAAACACTGAAAAACTAGCTACCGAAAAAAACTGAAAGTAGGCTGGTACCCTTGCTATGGTGACAGTGACCTAAGGGTAAAATGCCTTGCTTTAGAGGATACACACCAACGACATTGATTGCTTAATGATGGTTATCTAACTATTATTTATTATTTATTTATTTATATATTTGTGTTTTCTTCATGCTTCCAAATGACTTATACTCGTAGATTTCACATTTAGAATTCATCGCTTAGTTAAAATACCTAACTGTTGCTTTGATATAAAGAAAAAGTCTATTAGGTACATTTTAATGAATCCTGTACAAAATACGAGTTAAAAAACTAAATTTGAAGAAAAACTGACCTAAATAAAATTCAGTTCTTTTCGTTGATCCCGGTAAATTCTATAAATAATTCGTTTTTATTCATCTCGAGTTTAAGTCACCTAACACTTGATATACGCACTGTGACTTAACGTTGTAACGCCCAGACAGCAGACACAATGGAAAATCAATTGTTATATGCCTTTTAAAAGGCTTATGGGCCTTACGACGTTAATGTAATCTTCGGTTATAATAATTAACCCACATGCGCATGAGTCCCATACGTTATTTTAACGGTGTCGGTAATTACCTGTTTTTAAAATTTAAAAGCTTCTCTTTATGCCCCCACTATGCTGTTAACACAATTTTTGAGAGTATCTCTTTGTTTTACTTTTACGACTACGTCGTGACTGCGTTCTGTGAAGGATATACATTCAAAAAGTATTAAGCTGATTTAAGTAGCCACGTTACTATTGTTCTTTGATAGTAAGGCTAATGGTTTTTCGTAATTGCCTACTTGATGATATGTACATACCTTTATAAGTTTATTTCTAATAGCAAGTTTAATTTCTTTTTTAAGCACACTTTTTAGGGTTCCGTAGCTAAGCCAAATCAAAAAAGATAACCTAACTACATTTATATTTTGGTTGATTTTCTTAAACCACTTAACTAAATACTACTGAAAGTAGTTCAGCAAAATGCGCAATTTGCTCTTGACATATAATTTTTAGTACGTACCGGATATACCGTCTTTAATTTCATTATGCTTAAAACAGTAAACAAATTACTAACTCAAACCTTTGCTTTAATGTTCAACGAAATTAGCCAAATTAACCGAAGTAGGTTATTTATGGGCTGATATAAGATTAGGGGTCAGTGAGATAACAGGAGACAGGTGATTCACACGATGACATCATCTTCCTTTGGGGCACATGACTCATCTTGTGAGGCTAAGTTCAGACCAGAGTCCAGTAAAACCGTGGATGCCAACTAGAACCCAGAATGGTAGTGTAAACAGAAACTACCTTAATATGTATTTGATCGATTTTATACGCGACGCGATACATAGTTAAATACATTGGCATAATCTGTATATGAAAAGCTGATTTTATTTTGCTTTAAAGGGCCTTTATTCGGGTTACCTATTATGAAGGCTCCGGAATTAAAACGACTAAAATTAAGTTTTGTATCTGAGTGCGTATGAGTCATCTGAATTGAAGATTGGTATCTCCCGTGGGAAACGCAGGGCATCGATTAATTCATAGGGGCGTGAGTAACGCACCAAATGAATGGGTGTGCCCTGCCTGGCCAATTGTTTAATTAAAGAGTTACCGTCATTTACTCGTTAACTCGTGTTATTAACCTTTTAAAGATACACCCGGAGTAACGTTTTCAATTGCTGTTTCTATCAAGGCGTCAATTCCACTTCTTGAGAATGTTTCTTCTCATGCTACAAAGAATTGCCCAGTTAAATGTTTGCTCCTACACAAACAGACATTTCTAAATAAATTCAAAAGAAGATGGATGTTTTTTGCTAATTTGCCTACACGAATCCTCATTCTATGTGACAGATTCATTAATGAAGTGACCTAAAACAAAACCTTAGCTGTACGTTCCCATTCAATACCATAAGCTGTCAAATAGTACCATTATTTGCACTTCACCAATATTGTCTCGTGCTTTTTAGCCTCTTTGTCCGTCCTTTCGTCACGGCACTCGCTTCTTCGAGGTCAAGAGGCCCCTGAATAGAACCATCTCACAATACCACCTATTCTTAAATATATCATTTGTTACATTCAAAGTATATTATCTGGCACAACGTTTTTGCCGAAATCCAAACTTCTGTAACTTCGCTTGTACACCAATCAAATAAACTCGGTAGGTAAGTACCACCTGTACCATGCGAGCAATAATTGCTATTGTACCAAGGATTCAAAAAACTGAGCGCAAAAAGTCGCATACGAAATTGAACCTGCGGTTAATAACTCGAGCAGATCGTTTTGTGACTCATGGAAGGCAACTTTAAATAAAGCCTTGGGACTGTAGATGAACAAATCTGAGCTAAGTAGCTACGTGATCATTATCCATCGGACCAAATTCAGAGGCGTATTAGTCCCATTAAGGTTTACACAATGCGAAATTGGGGACGTAAAAGAGTTTAAAACGTTCATGACTTTTAATTATTCACATTGTTGTGTAACTAACCGAGCCTTGTTGGGCTTGAGCAGGCTTGTTTGCAGAGATCGATCGTGGGAGTGATTCTTCTCTTGACGGTTGACTGATGTTACCGATTACAAATAAATTAATGACTCCACCGTGAAGCAATCCCGTCTAAGAAGTACAATGAATTTCGTTTGTGTAATTGGGAAGTGAGGTTGGTAATGGCTTAATTGATAATTCAGCTTACTCGAGACAAAAAGCTGTGCCATTGATAGCTCAAACACAGTTCACACGTTCGACTAAAGAGGACTGAGATAAGAACATAAAACTACAAGATGTTTTTATTTGTGCTCGAATCGAATATGAATGAACGTCTTTCCTCCACTCGCCCACTGCCACGGTTAAATCGATCACCGGATTTGATAGGCGAGAAATTTTATAGGCAGCCGAAACCGATTGACCTCGCCTCCGCTTATTAAAAGACCGAAATTCGGGCGCATCGCTCTTCCGGATGGGCGACGCCTACAAATCACTGGTTCGGTGATACCGATAATAGTTATAGCGCGGTTTTGATCTCAGAAATTCCAAGTGATTAACATAAATAGGCCCGGTCTGGCGACCGCGGCTCGATTGAGACAACCAACGGTTTGTTTGAGCTCCACTGGTGCATGTCCGCTGACTGGGCGATCAGTTACACTGCTAGGTATCCATTTACAAACTAGATTTTCGCCTCGAGCTAGATTTTTTCTCAGCGCTTTAGATTTCTTTCTTGTTCCATTCTACGAATTTCTAATCCAAAATTTACGTCTTTAACAAGTAATAGGCTTCCACATGTAAGGCCGTTACCAACTAGTATAAGTTTATTTCTAACTAGTGGCCCGCCCTCACTTCGCTTCGGGACCGTAATTCAGAATGAACCAATAGATGGCGCTGTGTCCAATTACATCGCGCAAGCGTTTCGTGTTTTCGGTTTACCTATAAGCCTTGTCGTTGTCTATTGCAGTTATCTCTTATAAATAGTATAGATTTCTAGAAGATAACAAGTTTAATTTCTTCTTCAGACACACTTTTTAGAGTTCCGTAGCTAAGCCAAATCAAAAAAGATAACTAACTACATTTATCTTTTTGGTTGATCTTCTTAACCACTTAACTAAATACTACTGAAAGTAGTTCAGCAAAATGCGCAATTTGCTCTTGACATATAATTTAGTACGTACCGGAATACCGTCTTTAAATTTCATTATGCTTAAAACAGTAAACAAATTACTAACTCAAACCTTTGCTTATGTTCACGAAATTAGCCAAATTAACCGAAGCAGTTATTTATGGGCTGATATAAGATTAGGGGTCAGTGAGAACAGGAGACAGGTGTTTCACGATGACATCATCTTCCTTTGGGGCATGACTCATCTTGTGCAGGCTACGTTCAGCCCAGAGTCCAGTGAACCCGTGGATGCAACTAGAACCATGAATGGTAGTGAACGAAATACCTTAAATATTTATTTGATCGATTTTCATACGCGACGCGATACATTTTAGTTACATACATGGCAATAATGTATGGAAAAGCTGATTTTTATTTTGCTTTAAAGGGCCTTTATTCGGGTTACCTATTATGAAGGCTCCGGAATTAAAACGACTAAAATTAAGTTTTGTATCTGAGTGCGTATGAGTCATCTGAATTGAAGATTGGTATCTCCCGTGGGAAACGCAGGGCATCGATTAATTCATAGGGGCGTGAGTAACGCACCAAATGAATGGGTGTGCCCTGCCTGGCCAATTGTTTAATTAAAGAGTTACCGTCATTTACTCGTTAACTCGTGTTATTAACCTTTTAAAGATACACCCGGAGTAACGTTTTCAATTGCTGTTTCTATCAAGGCGTCAATTCCACTTCTTGAGAATGTTTCTTTCTCATGCTACAAAGAATTGCCCAGTTAAATGTTTGCTCCTACACAAACAGACATTTCTAAATAAATTCAAAAGAAGATGGATGTTTTTTGCTAATTTGCCTACACGAATCCTCATTCTCTGTGACAGATTCATTAATGAAGTGACCTAAAACAAAACCTTAGCTGTATGTTCCCATTCAATACCATAAGCTGTCAAATAGTACCATTATTTGCACTTCACCAATATTGTCTCGTGCTTTTTAGCCTCTTTGTCCGTCCTTTCGTCACGGCACTCGCTTCTTCGAGGTCAAGAGGCCCCTGAATAGAACCATCTCACAATACCACCTATTCTTAAATATATCATTTGTTACATTCAAAGTATATTATCTGGCACAACGTTTTTGCCGAAATCCAAACTTCTGTAACTTCGCTTGTACACCAATCAAATAAACTCGGTAGGTAAGTACCACCTGTACCATGCGAGCAATAATTGCTATTGTACCAAGGATTCAAAAAACTGAGCGCAAAAAGTCGCATACGAAATTGAACCTGCGGTTAATAACTCGAGCAGATCGTTTTGTGACTCATGGAAGGCAACTTTAAATAAAGCCTTGGGACTGTAGATGAACAAATCTGAGCTAAGTAGCTACGTGATCATTATCCATCGGACCAAATTCAGAGGCGTATTAGTCCCATTAAGGTTTACACAATGCGAAATTGGGGACGTAAAAGAGTTTAAAACGTTCATGACTTTTAATTATTCACATTGTTGTGTAACTAACCGAGCCTTGTTGGGCTTGAGCAGGCTTGTTTGCAGAGATCGATCGTGGGAGTGATTCTTCTCTTGACGGTTGACTGATGTTACCGATTACAAATAAATTAATGACTCCACCGTGAAGCAATCCCGTCTAAGAAGTACAATGAATTTCGTTTGTGTAATTGGGAAGTGAGGTTGGTAATGGCTTAATTGATAATTCAGCTTACTCGAGACAAAAAGCTGTGCCATTGATAGCTCAAACACAGTTCACACGTTCGACTAAAGAGGACTGAGATAAGAACATAAAACTACAAGATGTTTTTATTTGTGCTCGAATCGAATATGAATGAACGTCTTTCCTCCACTCGCCCACTGCCACGGTTAAATCGATCACCGGATTTGATAGGCGAGAAATTTTATAGGCAGCCGAAACCGATTGACCTCGCCTCCGCTTATTAAAAGACCGAAATTCGGGCGCATCGCTCTTCCGGATGGGCGACGCCTACAAATCACTGGTTCGGTGATACCGATAATAGTTATAGCGCGGTTTTGATCTCAGAAATTCCAAGTGATTAACATAAATAGGCCCGGTCTGGCGACCGCGGCTCGATTGAGACAACCAACGGTTTGTTTGAGCTCCACTGGTGCATGTCCGCTGACTGGGCGATCAGTTACACTGCTAGGTATCCATTTACAAACTAGATTTTCGCCTCGAGCTAGATTTTTTCTCAGCGCTTTAGATTTCTTTCTTGTTCCATTCTACGAATTTCTAATCCAAAATTTACGTCTTTAACAAGTAATAGGCTTCCACATGTAAGGCCGTTACCAACTAGTATATAGATTCATGTGTTAAATTGACAATTAACCTAAACAATAGAATGGTTTCGTTAGCAAAAAACATGCCTACACGAACATTGGACTTTAAGTTCTGCGTCAGCCATTCATTTGATACGGCGTGCATAATCAATTGGCGGCTGTACTTGACCTTGCTGTTACATCATTTGCCCAAAGTTTAGCACCGTGTTGTAATAATGCTAATGCTTCGTTGACTTCGTCTTATAGATCAAAAGCGTGCAAATACCTCAGATCACCTTGAGTATCAATTTCTTTATTCGTAGCTACACTCAGATCAAAAGCTATTAATTGGAGTGATGGAACAATGATAGCGTTTGATATATTAAAGTCTCGAAGACTTTCCAATTGACCTTTCCGCGCTGCCACAAAGGTGTGTGGAAATAGTCCAAGGCCAACTACCGGTGGCGGATTCGAGATCCGGCGGTCACGAACTCGATCGAGCTTACCTAGAAGTCTGTATTGTCTAAAACAGTTTACAATCCGCCACGATAACGCCTTTGATAAGAACTGGCTTTAGCACCGACAAGAGTGTCAACTTTGTTGCTTGTGCTGCTCGACACGGATCTTAATGGAGTTCAATCAATTTGATATTTAAACGGAAGTGGTTATCAGTATCACGCAATGTCCCCTTTTTGCACAACGTCATAATAACTTAGATGTTTTGTCATGGAGTGATTATTAGATATAGGCGGTTACATAAAGTAATCAGTTTCTCGAAATGGTTTGTTACATGACATTAGATACACACATCAGAGAACGTCATTAAAATAATAATGAAGAAAATGATTACAACCATTTTAATGTCAATGCACCCATATTTTGAGCGCGACGAATTGCGATTCAATTGGTTTTATGATTTGTTTCCGTTTATAATTCGGTTAATTTGTAAGACATGTTTCGCACGATATTCCTCACACCAGTTACTCTGGTTTCCATTGAATGTGAGCTTACAACATTATATTTTTTTATTAATTTGTTTGTGTCATTAGCGTTTTAAATTGGATTCAACAACTTCAAATACGTTATCAGTTCCATTCATAAATGTGTTTTTTTATTTTTATGTTTTACTGCTTTAACGGGTTGAGTATTCAAGACTTTATTACGGTTCGGTTAATATTAATTCGTTATTTTGAATTGCGGAAAGATACTAATCGAGATTACTGTTTAAATTTTGAGAGAATTGCTGTAAGAGGCTTGCATTTCGAGTCGTGGCCCTTGATCTCCGCGTTTGCTCATAATTTGGCATCAAATGACAGAATTCCTCGGCAGCCGTCGCCTGTTTCATTCATATCACCACGGTCACGACTTCAGCGGACTCGTTCGGGCCGTTCACCGTAACTGATTCGCTTTTTGTGAAATATTTACAAACTCCGGCATCGTTTCCTAAAGTCTCACTTTAGGATAAAAATATTTTAGCAATTTCAATTAACTTTTAACACCAGCCTCTTTTAGTTACACCCACTTTTCGACGAAACCCTTATAACGGACACTTTTGGCATATCAATAATCTTAATCGGTTTTATTGGGTGCTTTCTGAATTTAGCATTCAATTCCGATTTCACACGTGTTAACATGATTTCGCTCCTTTTTAAGGAACGGTCATTTGCAGAAGAGTTCGTATGCAAATATCTGAAAGCAGTCCGTACAACCTAGATCCCGGATTTGGGGATCTTCTATATAATTTTATTTAAATACAAGTGTTATTTTCTTAATTATATTTGACTAATTCTGTCTTTGTTTTGTTTACAGGTAAGTACTACTTGAATTCGGCAACTAATAAGCTAAGACGTCACAGTAAGTAACATCTAAACTAATTAATAAGAATTTTACGATATTATTTTATGGAAAAAGAAGCCAAACGAGAAAGCAGGTCACTTGATGGTGTTAAGCTATCACCTGAGATTGTCCAGATTTACAAGACGTTAAATTAATTAAGTTGCAAATGTCATACGCAACACGAAAATCTAAAGAACTATTTGCAAAAGAAACGTGGAAATTCGCGAGCTTAAATCAAGCAAAGCGGAACAACGCTAGTGGGCCTACAAATGAACCTGGTCGTGTAAAAAAGGGCTTCTAACGGTCAATTAACATAGATACAGGGCTGCATGCAACAGGTTGGCGGTATGCAAATCCCGCGGCCGGTGGTCCCGATGCGCGCCGCGATATCTGCACATTGTCTCTCTCTGATCTTAGGCTTATTCATTTGCTCGATGACTAATGCGCCTTAGTGCCAAACGATATGTGCGACCTTTGCTATCGGGTGGAAATGGAATGCTTTTATGCCAACGTCTTGCAATTCAATAAAGTCTTGTTTTTGCAACTCTTTACGTCCTATTTAATGCCCGAGCTGAGATCGGATTGTTCTTTTCAACACTTTTGTTTATAATCAATATGGCTAAACATTTTATAACTCACATTGTTAGTTGTAAGTAACAAAATATTGTTGCTTATTAGAGCCATCCGCTAAGCTTTAAGATTTACGACGTACTAGAATTTGACCTCCTTTATCAAGTTTTACCGTTATTAAATACGTATAAAGACAGCTGCGTATCAAATGCTGTTTCGAGCCGAAACTAAATCGAATAAGCTGATTATTATTAGCTTAAGGGTATTAAAGTTGAGATGTCACAACGTTCGGTTCCGCTGTAGAGGCGGCGCGGCGCGTCTGGCGGCCCGTATGGTGCTAATGTTTTATTTTAGCTTGAGGAGATTTAACGCCACATTATGCGAGTGTAAGGTTGAGTGTAAACGTCGGCTGTCGGGGCGATGAGTGCGACGACGCAGTGCGAGTGGATTACTGCAGTCACGGCTGTCCGGATGGCGGCGTGCTTAGATTGCATCGCCTACGCCTCACAGATTAACTACCAATCCTCTGACAACTCTATTTGTGACTTCTACGGTTGGATGTGTTTTAGATAAGCTGTCGTCGATTGCGCCAACAACTTTATCATCTATAAAGTTGTCTCTGTCATCGGTGGAACGATCAAATGTAAATTCATAGATACTTTCTTCACTTTCAAGCAAATGCAATCAGACATTCCCCAATTTATTATTCATAGATTTCTAATTTCCATAACAGCAGGCTGAAACTCTAATTACAAACTGTATAACTAAGTCACCGTTAGCTATCTGAATCTGATTGACTATAAAAAGCTACGTTAATATAATTATTTTACCAATATCGGTTTGATCGGCCCGTAAATAATTTTGTATCGTTAGGTTTCGTTTTCTATTTGCCATTCTAAGCTAGGCCATTACCAAAATGTTCGATGCATTCGTTCGGCGCCACTCTCACTTTTTCGAGTTTGTGATTAAAATTCTGGTTGAAGTCCCGATAATTGTTATTCCGTGCAACTATAACAATCAAGCATTTATTGCGTGTTGACATTTTAATACTCATCGCCACGTCTTGTAAGACGTGGGACGTGATTCGTTAAAATCAATTAAAATGTATGTCACAAACAGACTCACTTTTTACACATGCATAGCAGAGCCTGGTCAGTTGAGTCACGTCAACTCCGGCGCATGCGTCGCGACTGGAACGCGTATTGTTTTGTGTTTATTACCTCCATGGCCGTTAATTTTAAGTTTTAGGAAATATATTTTTTTATTTTTATGTAAACTATGTACAGTATGTTTCTGCTCAGCTTCCGTGGTCATAATAGGTAGCTGTAATAAAATCGCGTGGGCTTAAGTGGTTTCCTTATTAGTTTGTCTAGTCTTTACTGATATATTTAGCATTACCTCATGATTTCGTACATGCGCGTTTTAATTGTCATTACAGTATCACACGCAATAAATGGGTGTACCTATTCTATTGTCCATGCATATTATATTATACTTCAAAATTTATGATTTTAAACTCCGTTCGCTAATTTTACAATTCATTGCAAAATTTGTAATGTAATTTAGCTATATACATAAGATAGCCGTTATTTAGGAAGTACAGACTGATTAATTAAACCAATTATTTAATGTTTCGCTTAATTAAAATTCAAACATTAAAATGCGTATGCACATAACTGAAAATAGGATCTTATATTAACGTTTTTCAATTATTCTTACCTTGAATTTTATTTTAACGTTAGTAACATTACCACAAACGTAAAAGCATGATACGTCCGTGAACATTACATACAACAAACGAACGAGATAGGTAACAAAGATGAATAAACGTTTCATTGTTTTTTTTATTATGTAATGCAATCTGCATATAAAGAAAAAAATGTCATTGAATCCTTTAGGGGCAAAACTTCATCACTCTGTCCGCCTAACCTACGATTGAAATTAATTAGAATTAGTAATTGTTGTTTTCTTCTAAGCAAACCCGCGTGACGGGTCGTGTTAAGAATCCATTGTCTCGGTCTATTGTGTAGGACTGTAGGCTTTTTTAATTAAATGCAATCATTAGCGTATTGTCTATGGGCTGAAGTTAAAATTAAGGATCAGACTAAGAATTGTTTTGGTTTGTGATTTCGATTTTAGTCTAATGGGTGGTCTTAAAACGGTTATAGACAGAATTTGGTTTCAATGCCAATTTTGTATTGCACTATACTATGACGTTAGTTGTTACGCTTATTTTAGTTTTTCTCTCATCTTAGAGTATAATTCCCGGTTGCATTCAAAACTGTCGTTTTGGATCCCTCTAGACACTCTTCAACCATGAGGATTTGGGGAGTCTCGTAATTACAATGAAGCGGCTGCCATCTGACCTTGACCTTTTAAAAGGTCAACCATGTCATCTGAGACAGCGTCAGATCAAGTTGTTTTCCCCGCCATGCTAAATTAGTACGTGTGTCTATTACAATAAGGACGTACCAAAATTAAAAATAGGTAATTCGACGTGACGCTGTGTGTAAAAGTACGTTATTATAATATAGCACGCACTCGTGGCGGACGATAAGTCGTTAGGGTTGCCAAGGGAAATGCCTATAGATATATTTATTTATTTAAAATGTTGTAGAAAAAGTTTACAATAGGTGAACTTAATGCCAAAAGGCATTTTCTACCAGTCATCATTTGAGTCATACAGATAATAATATAGTGGTGCGGCGAAGGAGATTACGTGTTCGCAATATATTTTTTATTTGAGATTTTTTTCTGACAGGGGAAATACTACCACAATTTTTATTAAATCTCAAAGTTAGGAAGCTTATTATGTATGAAGGTTAACGCCTGGGCTTGAATTTCCTTTATATAATAAACACGCAATGAAGATGCTAAGCTGTTGCTCCTGACGCGAGCTATCCCAGCACCCACAGTCGCCAAGACGATGGTTATCAACGATTTAAATCTTCGGTTATCAACCCGCCCACTTTGCCTAAACAATACGTAGTAAGTACGTATCATTGCACGTTGTGCAAAACGCTCGCTCGGAGCGCACGATCGGTCGTTAGGGTTGCCGCGGGCTAATAACTGTAGTGAGCCTACCGACTGATACGGTCTATGACCTAAAACGGCGATGGCGGAAGCCAGGATTCTCTACGGGTCTCTAAGCCGGCGGAATATGTAGACGTGGAGGGAAATAAGAAGAACGCGTTATTGTTTTTTTTTTATTAATAATTATGTAGGTATACAACGTACCTACCTAATGTTAACTTAAAACTAAACCATCGATGGATAAACTAAAAAATATCAATCGAATAAAAAAATAGAATCGTTAAATTTGGTTGATGATCCTGCGCATTTTTCTGCCTTACTACGATAGCGTCAACTAGAAAAAAAAAAGAGTGCACTAGTGTTGACAATTATTATTAGTATAGAAGTGTAACTATGTGCAGACCTGTTTGTCCTACCTCCTTTGCTAATTATTGAGATTGGCCCCCATAATACCGGCAGATTGACTATAATTTTAAATAATCATGACCCCCAAAAATATACAGATACATCCTGGATACCTTTATCTATACACGTTTTCATTCCTTTTACTACGTATCACTTCTTTAGAACATTCTGATTTTTTTTCTATGACTTACTTAAATATTCGCTAAAATATTATAATTATTTCATACTAATTCGGTCTATTTGGTAAAGTTTATTTTGTATAGGGAATCGAAAAAGACATCGACGAATTTTGAAAAGTCTTACTACAAAGGTTTACTTCAAAATGGCTTATGGATGTGACGGTTAAAGGGATGTATCTGTTAACCGATAAACATTACTGGCATAGGGGAACCGCTAGGGAGCGGTGATTGATACTGATTGCGGCCCGCGGATGATCGCTGATCTTTCGTCATTAGCCAACATTGTAGCCAGCAGACGTTGGGCAATGAATCCTTAACACCGCTATCCGAGATCCCAGCTTGATGAACGTTACAGAAGAATCATTGATCGAAATTATGTAAGTTACGACCGTATCTAGGGCCTAAAACGAACCGGCTTTTACGACCGAATCGGAGTTCCCCTTCCTTTAATAAGCGCTGTGTGTCTTTTCTGAATGCGACAGGTATCTCATTCGTTACGGGATGCGTTAAATTGTAAGCCACCTGCTTTGATTTCAACATCGATATTTCATACGAGAGGGTCGTAAGTCCCTATGGGGCGGTATCAATTGAGAATGTTTGTGTCAGTTTCAATAATAACAATTAATGAAAATACTGGTATTGTTTGCAAGAGTGCCACGTAGTGCATAATCAGGTTTCTTATTAGGTAGTTTATCCAGACTTTTGCAAGTGTGATAATTATGCGGTTAAAAACCTTAGATAGGGGAAACGCATCCAGATGGATCATAGTCAAAGGTTCAGAATCATAAGATATCTTAATAATTTTGTGACTATCCACCGCTCACATATTTGAAAAACGATCTCAAAACGAAAAAAGAAACAAATGCGTTCAAATCTTGGTAGATTCGAATCCCGTTAAGAAAACGCTCGTACTTATCCACTGCTCCATCGGTCTAATAGAAAACTAAGTAAACCTACCAACATTTGCTTGTACAATATTACATAAACGGTGTGGTTAGCCAGATAATACCTCATTAACCGATGATTAACCCGTTCGTGTATGCAAATGTGCGCTTGAGCATCTCACCGATGCATCGGCAAGTTCTTCGAACATGCAGTAGTGTCATAATTAGTCGAGGTAATGCAAACAGAACAGCCAATAGTGGTGGGACTCGATCGAGACAATTTTGTTCGAATAGGTTCTTTCTAAAATTTCGAATCGAGCGAGTCGATTTTTTATAAACTTTCTTCAGCTGTTTCTTAACTTAGTATTTACTTTTTATTATACTCGACTATAAAGCTCGACGGTGAGAGAAAACATTTTATGGAAATCTGCACGTTTCGGATTGTTGTTGAGATCATGATGGTCCCCCGTTTAAAAGGTTTTTTTTTAGATTTCGCGTTACATGACTTTAATATATTTAAACGTTAATTAACGGGTATTAACGCAACGTTTATTGTAAACCACGTTGTATTGTACTTACTGCCATTTCGATACGTTACAGCAGCAGTGGTCACAAGCGGACTCATTTGGGTCCCCTAGTGCAAGTGTTGCGAAAGTCAGACGGCGGCAGTCGCTTCATTAAGCGCCATTGCGGGCTATCTATCCTCCTAATTAATGAGTCCGAGTAAAGTCGATTCGGAAGTAATTTCTCTCGAAAACATTTTTTCGATTAAAAGTCGACTCAAGTGGCATCTCTAAGCCACGCATTTCATTTCATTCATTAATATTCATGATTTAACACTTGTGGCATAAAGCTGGGTGCAGGAGTGCACATCACATTTGTATGTGAATTGACGCATAATTATTTTCGGAATTTCAATTGGTATAACACGTTAGAAATTATCATACACTTACACGTTAGCAGAGCCACGCTTTGGCTTGAAGAGGCCGGCTCGAATCGGAGTGATACCTCTCCCTCACAGAAGCGTGAAACCCTGCGCTGTGTTTCAGAATAGGTTATTTGACTAATCTCGATATAGTAAAAAATATTGATACTTTACCTAAATATTGGTAAATAAGAACCAATCGCGTACATTTTCAGTTAAAAATATAACGTTTAGCTGTTTTTGTGAGCATTCAAAGTTTTATGGGCAAGTCCATTTTTAAAGTTTATAATATTATAAAAATAATTATATCATTGAACCACCCATACATTATACACAAACTTTTATTATGAAACCATGAGTACATAAACGAAACATTTGATATAGCTACCAAACAAAATTTACTAGACGCGCATACAAGATACTTGCGTGTGACGTCACACGCTAGTAGCCATTTGTATAGAGCGTTTTTGGGCCTGCGTAAAATATGTGCTCTTAAAGTGGTGATATCTCAGCTAATTCAAATCAGAATCAAATAATTCCTTCAACCATGTTTCTTAAATAGAGGGGTCTTTTGATTAAACACATAAAAAATATTAGTCAAATACCCTATGATTAGTAGAGGACTTTTTTTATGTTGACCCAGGGGAAATGCGTTACGCATACCCGTCCACCGGGGGGTGGACGGGTTATGTCGGACTCCCCCCGCTGAAGGCTGGGGTTTACCGACTAAAACCCCTGGGACTCTCCCTCATCACTCACGGAGCCTAGCATCACGATAATGATTAGTAGAGGACTTGGGATGAATGAATGAATGAATAAATATGCTTGTTAATGCACACAAAACAAAGGTATACAACTTAAAACTAGTTATTGCAGGAGTAATGTACAACAAAGTAATGTAAGTGAATGTAAGTAATGGAAGGGATGTAAGTGTCCACTGATTTATACTCTTATAAGGTTTTTTTTATGTAATAGGTAGCAGGCGAGCAGGTGGATCACCTGATGGTAAGCAATTGCCGCCGCCCATGGACACTTGCAACACCAGTGGAGTTACAAGTGCGCTGCCAACCTTTTATCCCCTTCCCCCCGAGTGGGCCTCCGGTACCCTCACTCACTCGGCGAAACACAGCACAGGGGCTGCTTCACGCCGGTTTTCTGTGAGACAGTGGTATCGCTCCGGTCGAGCCGGCCCATTCATGCCGAAGCGTGGCTCTCCCACAGTTACTACTATTTTGAAAATATCTTTTGATGGCGAATTGTCCGCGAAGTGGCCAAAACTTTATACCCACAATCAAAGATAAATACATATTAGTTCTTTCCTAATATAGAAATTCTCAAGAAGATCAGTATAATCGTGTGAGGATTACATATTGCTATTATTACAAGATGTTACAAAATTTTAAGAGCGTTTGCCTTGCTCGATCGACCTCTACAAAATGGCAGCACATTGCGCGTGACCTGTATTTGTTTTTTATTGTTTTCAGTCCATCCTAAACATGTTCATCATCATTTACCTTTTACATCACTTCAGCTGTCCATTAGGCGTGTTAGTTAGGACTATAGAGTTGGTAACTGTTTGGGGTTCGGTATGTCCTTAAGCAATCTATTTCATTTATACTATTTAAAAGAGGTTACCTTTTTATTCTATTCTATTGTATTCTAAATTCTATAGACAGCAAAAATGCTTATAGAAACACTTGCGCAATCTAATCGACACCAAGCGCCATCTATTAGTACTATTTGAAACTAATGTTGCGATCGCGAAACGACAGGCGGGTCGCTTGTACTCGTAATAATATATGGGCTCGACCGTGATACCAGGGGGGGTTACCAAGTGTTACAATTGCACGACCTGCAAACCTTCAAAAAGCGAGCGTATTCTTTCTTAAAAGGTCGGCAGCGCTTCCCCTAAATGGGCCACCGGTGCCCTCACTCACTCGACAAAACACAGTCGCTACTTCACCCGGTCTCTGTGAGGCTATGGTATCACTCTGGTCGAACCGGCCCATTCATGCCGAAGCGTGGCTCTCCCACGACAAACCCTTCTAACCTTGCCTTGTTATTTAAGCTGGTTTCATTCTACATTTCCATGCACTGACCTTACCTAGCTACTAATTATACTCTCATATCTACAGAAAATAACAATAACTATCGTTTAGTATGCCATAACGATGTATTTCGCAAAAGTCAAAACAACACAATTTATTTAAAGTTAAAGGTCTCCATTAAATCTCAGTACTCTTGAATAAGTTATTAAGATGCCTCTAGTAATACCACAGTGTCAATGAAGCCGGTAGGACATGTGAACTCTCATTGATTAAAAAGGGGATTAAGGCGTCGTGCATTATTAAGTCATAGTACAAGGGCTGCCCTAGTTTGAGACCAGGTTGATTGGTGTGTTAGTCTGGCGCATTTATTATTTTACATTGCTGTAACGCATCAAAATCGTCAGACAATGAGTGCAAAAACAAAGTAATAAATGTCGTTTTAATAATTTTATTGTAGTTCTAATGCAACGTGAAATTCTATCTAATAAATAAAATAAATAAATTCACACAACATCTCATATACATTGACCTGACTCCGTACTAAGTAGCTTATGCACTTGTGTTACAGATATCAGACAACAGAGGATCACAAATATAATACTTAAATACATATATAACACCCAGACACTGAACAAACACAAGTGTTCATCACACGAATGTTTGTCCAGGGGGGGATCGAACCCACGACTTTTAGCTTTGATCTAAAAAAGTATGAGAGTTTTTTTTTTACATTTTCTCTTTGCAATGGTCAGTAGGCGGATTTGTGCTTTAAGATCCGTCTTTTCACTGGCTATCTTTCTTCATCATCTCACCGTATCATTGCTGGTTGCCTATAATGTGTATTTGAAAAGTCTTGAGGTGTATGCCTGGATTTGAACCTACGACCTCCCGTTGTGAAGGTTGACATCATCCAATGAGCGACCAACGCTCTGGCTATGTTCATATTGTGGCTCCGCTCATAGATAGCGATACCAAATTGAGACGAACAATAGGTTTAAATATTGGCCGGTACTAAAATGTCCATATTACGGGCATCGTGAGCGCCTTTAATCGGATTACTCGAGTTCGCGTCACGAAGCACCTCGTGCTCATCAGGGTTGCCAGCAGAAACATCGTTGAAGAAAGCATTTTAAGCTAGAGGCGACAAACGAGCAAACGGGTCACTTGATGGTAAGTAATCACCGTCGCAAATGAATAACAGTGAGATCAGAGTAGAGGTCGCCGATGCGTTGCTGGCCTTTTAGATAGGATACTTACGCTCTTCTCTTCATTTGAATAAATTCGCGTTATTTAAAGTACTCTAGTATTTGGGCAATAGTATAAAACATCATCTTGCCAACTACATTCGAGATGATAAGTGGGCACACATTTTTGCCCGTAAAATTCGTTTTCCTGAAACTTTACTTATTGTCATTGTTAGTTAGTGTTACCCGCGACTTCGTCCGCGTGGAATAGTATCTTTGGATGCTACCCATTTTTTATTATTTAATCATTTTCACCCCCCCCCCCCCTTTTTAACCCCTTACCCTTTTCTTCATAAAAAGTAGCCTATGTTCTTTCTCAAGTTCTAGACCATCACTCGATAAAACACAGCGCAGGCGCTGCTTCACGCCAGTCTTCTGTGAGGTCGTAGTATCACTCCTCACTCAATTATTTTAAAAGCACCCTCACCGACATCACTAACATTTGGACACTCCTGCCAGCCCTGGCCCTCTCCAACGGTGCCAAGGTCCGCTGTTTCACTAATGTGCACTATTCATAACAATGACGTCTTGTAACACTCGTTGCGTGCGCATTCAGAAAAACTCCACAGTTTCTAATAGAGCATAATTGGATCGATTGTGACCGGTGATGTATGGACCTTAGGGTTAGGCGATAAGTACGTTTCAACTTTCAACACGTCCACTTATTGTCTAATAGATGGTTTCTTAACATGATCATGACATTTAAGTATGAGAATAATGTATGATTTGCAGCAGAAAATGTGGATTTTGGACACGTTTGACAAATTCAAACCAGAAACCAAAGTTGCCAGAAACGATTCCTTACCAATGTAAGGAAGCTAGGAGAGGGACTTAACAAAAATGTCCTAAAAGTCTTACTAGTACTTACATAAATGTTTTCTACTGTAAATAGTTACACGATATTCTAATTTATAAATATTATTTGTTTATAAACAATCAAATACCTAACAATTGATTAGGTTGATGCTACCTATGATAGTTAGGTACAACTACAATGTCAAAAATAAATTATTGTATCTGTACAACGTAGTATTTTTGGGGTCTAATAAACATTTTCCTATTCTATAATGTTGAAAGCGCAGCCTACTCTAAGTTGAACAAGCATCATTGCATCTAAACAGCTATTTGGTATGTAATGTTTAAGAATATAAGTATACCTAGTAATATGGACAGTGCAGTGAGTCATAATAACCCTGGCTTCAATGTTATCTTTTTAATCACTTAGACATATTTTGTGTGAAGGGCGTAACTTGGATTCTTTCGACAGAAAATTGTAGGGTGTGATAACTATCGACATCCTATATTACACAACTGCATTCCAAAATGCATCAAAGTTATGAAACTAAATAGCTTTTATAGTTATTCATTAAATTAAAGTGTATGTGATCTTAAGATTGATGGGTGTTGGTATGATAAACGAAGACGAAAGTTTAAATTACACAGGAGATATCTGTAAACATTGACATCCCTTTGACCACCGTCTTCTATCAACTATTCTGAACAATATTTGTTCTACGACTTTTAGGAAATCGTAAAAAAATATTTCCACTCCTGATTATACTTTGTGTGGGAAGTTGAAATATTTTTATGCAGATTTTCAAAAGACATAGCTAACAAATTTATGTTGTTCAGCAAAGTTGATAGAGCCGGTGGTTAAAGAGATTTAATCCTGTATAGACATAATATTGTAGGTAGAACTTTACGAACCATATCGTCATCTTAAATGAAAAGCATGTTTTCATTTTCAAGGTAACAGTAGCAACGCTCTTGCTACTGGATACAAAGACTGGACTTGGTATGCGGTACTATCATATTATCTAAATTCTGCTAATCAATCTTAATGTTAAACATTTCAATATCACAATACGCCAGTCAATCGCTATCTTCATTCTGTTGAGAAAGCCATCCAAAACCTCAATGTTTGACGGTAAATAAAAACCCAAAGGTCATAAAGCGGCCATCTTGTCTGATAAGGCAGGGGAACAATTGATCATCGGCTTTCCAAACGAGCCTATTTGTGCCAGTGCGGTGCGTTTTCGACACTCGACCGAATTTACCGATAATCGCCGATGCCAACTATCGATAAATCTTGCGGCAATCGGATGCATCTAGGGATGCCAATGGAAGATCAAGGATGACACATTCGTCAGATTGGAATGCCCAAATCTATCAATACACTAGTGGCCCGCTCTTACTTCCTTTTGGGACTTTTCTAATAGATGTTTGCCAATAGATGGAGCTGGGTGTCGATTACATCGCGCAAGTGTTTGGACTTGTCGGGTTTCATATAGGTAAGCCTTGTGGTTGTCCATAGAAGTTATCTCTTTTAAATACTTAGTGGGTATAGGAGATAAAAGATTTTTTTAAGATTCTGTGTATTTTGAATTCTACGTTCTTTAAGTCATTTTAATTTACTATAAATCATGTGACTTCTTATTTATTTACTATTTCACAAATTATTCACTCAAGACTCCACGCAAGACTTACCTAATGGGCTATTTATTCTCGTGTTCTAATGTTAATAGTGTGTGTTGACAAGTCTTCTAATTTATTGGTCTGTAATATTTTGTAGGCATATTGTACCCGCGTATTTAGTATGCATTTATCCGCATAAGAGAAAGTTGCCTTTTGACTTGCATTGTCATCATCAACGGCTACTGAAATAGTAACATTTTTAAATCTCGACAAAGTTTAAACTTATTAAAAAACATGAGTCCATTAAAGAAAGCATCTAAATCTATCGAACTGTTAGGTATTTGGGAATATTGTTGAACACGCAGAAACCAACTCTCTTAAACAATCAGGATCAGGTGATCCGTCTGTTCGTCTGCCCCTATCTCATAAAAAAAAATATATTACAAGCTCCATCTGTGACAAAAAAAATTGCAGATGTCATCCTTATAATCACCCTTTGAGTTAGGCAAAATGGCGTTTCATATCGCGTTGATTGCCTACTTTTACTGTCTTACGGTCTCCAGATTCCAAACGACTCTCTTCTGCTCTGTCGAGAGCTGTCAGATTTTCTAAATAGTTCTTCTAACAACCTTATCCGGTAGTCTACAGGCCAACAGATGGCGACAGGGTTCCCAACTAAGAAAGTTCCCGAAATCTTAGGGAGGGAATAAGTATACCGGGATTTTTAGGAACTTAGAATAATTTGTAAAGTCACCCATTTAAGAATTACTTGCTATATATCCTTAATAATCATTAGAACGAAGAAGTAAAATGTCATAAAATCTAGCGTTTCCCAAGAAAAAACTTTTAAGTAAAAATGTATTATGTCTCATGCGCTATTTCAAAAGTTTGAATTCAGTTGTCTGGTCCCAATATTCGACGATTTATTACCATTGATTGATTGATAAAACAAAAAAAAATTGTACTTGGCGGGTTGATTTAAGGGGGGTATAGGTATTTCACTTTTTCTTAGCAGTCAATATTTCTCAGAATTGGCCACTCTGGCGGCAGCCCCGGCGCCGCTATGCCTCGCATCACTTGCGTCCACGCAGCTTTCTCCAGCCTACAAAAAACCGGACAAGTGTAAGTACGGAGGGCATGGGATGTTGGCTATATCGGGCTTGGACGATGTGGAGTTACGGAAGTTTGGTAAAACTGGTCGAGTCAAAACAAAACAAGAAGGCAAAGTGGGTGACCTCTTTAAATAGACGGAGTCAGCAAAATGGAATTACTTACCTTTATGCTTCTATTGTTAGCATCGGCTAAATAGAAAAGCAAAACATGAATTAGTAGATGTTTTGAACTTTAACCTCAGTTATAAATCTATGTACCTAGATAGTAAGTCGTTGTTGAAGTTAAGAGGGGAAAACATTAGAAAGGTGTTATTAAAAATCATGAAAAGCGTTATTATAACTTCTAAGCGATGACAATCCAGAACTGCAATGGGACATCCTTATTCAATTTATCTTTTATTGTTGTTTTTGTTAAAAAGAACACTAACCTGAAATTCTCGTGTTGACATCGTAAAAAGGTCACAAAAACTATAATTATGTGTACGATGGCAAATTTTGCTTTCTGACCGCGTTCGAAAGCAAAATCTGCCACTTACAAAACGTGCTTCGGAGTGTTTTTTGCTCACCGATTACTCTCGATACACACCTGACTTTAGCGAGGAATTCCATGTGAAAGTTATTAACGAAAGTTGAAGGGTACAAACGCCTTCAAGGACGTTGTAAGTTAAAAATTGCTGTACTTATTAGCATAACGAGTACCGACAGATAGGTTTAAAAGAAGTGGAAGCAACAACTGAAATAAGGTAGGACATAGGTACTCGTATCTTAAGAACGGTTGAACTGATTTCTTGGTTTTTGATTTGTTGTAATCGCCTGGGCTCCGAATAGCAGAATAAACTAGATATTAATAATATGAAAAAATGGCGGTAAGAAAAATCGCCATGGGCTATTAATTTTTGAAAAAAAAAAAGCATTTAACAATGCGCGCACAATTATCGGGTGCTCAACAACTTATTATTATAAGGTTACTCAACTTATTATAATGTCCAAAAGTTGCAAGTCATTTTTGGCACTTCTAAAAAAAGAATCAAAATTAGGTACCAGTTACCACGAGTACATATTTTTATTTTAAACCCCAAAAAACCGGTTTCTATTGAAATGTTACAATTAATTAAGCTCCAATATTGGGGGCATTGTGACCCACACCGTGTGTCGGGGCAAAAAACGCCCCGACGATTTATTTGTGGGTCTTCAAAAGCATGCGATGTGTGACAAGCAAAAGTGAACATCATAGATGAGGGTTCCGTTTGAAGACTTATATCATATGATTTTAATGTACAAGTACCCACTTGACTTGAGAATTTAAAATCCTTTATTCGTTTAAGGTCTGGCATTAATTTGACATATTTATAAACAAAGATTTGTGGCTGTCCTTTTTATATTCAATGATCAAATTTTGCTTATTGTAGATGCAATCAAACTTCAGTCGTACTTGAAAACGGTTACGTTTACCCAGGTTTTGAACTTATATTAACGTCGACAGCAAACACAATAGAAAATCACATTTGGGTCTTACGACGTTAATATAAAATATATACCTATTTATAAAATTAGCTGTACTTCAATCTAAAATTAGGGACTTACAAAAGATTTTATATTATTTAAGTTTGAAGATTTCTCTTCAAGGGTTTATTTATTACGCTCTTTGGAGTTGATCTCTAGTTTTCGAAGGTCAAACCTAGGGTGTGTCGAACTGTAGCAGATGTTAAGGGTCGCCATACGACACATCTGCCTGGCACGTGAGCATGGGTCCGCACCCTTACCTGGTTCACAGCTTCAAACTACCGTCCAATACCAGAATAATAAAGCTTATATCTCTTGAAATAAGGTTCAAAAATGCAGCAGCATTTGTAAGCAAATTCAACTATGATTTTAGGCCATAATTCACATTTATTGAGAAGCTTTTACCCGCACTATTCATTGAACTGGATGCGAATTTAATTATTATTTTTGTGATGATTGCTTTTTAAAAGTTGCAACCCTTCTTGGTTGGTATTGTATAGAACATTGCATTTTGAAAGCACTAGGGAACCATTCGTGATTTTGGATACTAAAAAGTTTGTATGCGAATCTAAATCATTGTTTGGTTACTTATGAATAGGCACTAACTATTCATATTTTATTTAAGTAAGTACCTAGGGTATACGTACCCTAATTTTATTAGGGTACGTATACCCTCGGTACCGAAGAAAATGACATAGGTATGGAAATCAATGTAATTATCTGATATTATACATAAAGGAAGGTCGCAAAGGCATCGAACAAAAATTCCAGAACTTACATTATAATAATTTATAGCACACACATAAAAGACAATTAGAAAACTCCGATTCATTTTCATCCAGGCCATTTGCAGATCTGAATTATGTATCACACAGCTTTTGCAGTACCGGCGTATGGGGATACATAATGAGCAGTGCTTATTTAAGGTTATTACCACAACAGACAGGGCTGGTCAAAGACACACCGCGTTTGTGGCTGCGCACGCGCACCGGGCCCGTAAATTAGACGATACGATCGCGACACGCGGATCGGCAGAGATGGATGGGGTTGCATCTGCGACAATGTACGAACGTGCAAGCTTCGGAGCTGTGGACGAGGCCTCGTGGGTACCTAACTGTTTGGCATTAGATAGGAACTTGCTATTGTAGTGAATGCTGCGTTTGGGGCCTAGGGTTGCGGGTTCGATCCCCGCACAGTACAAACATTTGTGTGCATGAACATGTTTGTTTGTATTGGTCTGGGTGTTTTCTATGTATTATCCATACTAATATTATTAATGCGAAAGTAACTCTGTCTGTCTGTCTGTCTGTCTGCTACTCTTTCACGCAAAAAACTACTCAACGGATTTAAATGAAATTTGGTATACAGATAATCTAGACCCTGAGAAAGGACATAGGCTACTTTTTATTGTGAAAAGGGGGTTGTAAGGGGTTGAAAGGGGCGTAAAAGTTACTTTTTCACGCGGACGGAGTCGCGGGCGGCCGCTAGTAAGTATATTTACAAAAGAAAAGTATTATATGTATATATTTGTAATTCCACTGTTGGTTCTGATATCTATAACACAAACTTTTGCTTGTCACACATCGCATGCTTGAGCTACCTATCTCAGAGTCAGACCAATGTATGTGATGTAGTGAAATATTATACCAACCGTTGTTTTGGACCTCAGTGTACTCTTGACGATCCAGGATTTGGAAAATCTGAACTTATTGTGTTCATTTAAAAGTGTGTGTATTGTCAGAAGCACGGAAATCATGGAATGTTGGAAAAGCCTTGTAGGGTTGTATTGTAACCATAAGCGGGTAGTAAGTAAGTAGGTATATTCTACTTGTGTGCCTTCTATTCACGCAAAATTTATAAAGCAAACTGGCATGCTATAGAGCAAAAACTAAAAGAACTAGAACATGCAAAATTCATAGTTGTAAAAATACACATTGAATTTTAATACAAAAATATATACATAGCCCAAAAGGAGAACGAACTGCAAGGGCTTAAGAGGGAAAATCTTGAGTAGAGGAGTTCATAATGTCAACGAACTCGGACCTTGCTCTTTGTGTTGCAATTTTCTGAAAACGAATTGAGTGAAAATTAAATCCAAGTTTGAACAAAGCTAAAATAAAATAGATAGAGCAATAAATTCATCAAGTCATGTGGCAACAGCTTTTGATATAGCTAGAGAGTTGTGAAAACAGTTTGTGCACAAAGCAAAACGAATAATAAAGGAACCCAATCAAAGTAGTACCGACCAAATAAATCTGCGCAAAGTCGAGTGAAAGCACGATAGATTTTAGCATATTTTAACTATAAATAAATTGATACGATCTTACGCCTCGATCAGGAGATATCAATGGGGTTGGAACTCGCTACAGAGTTGCATTATCTAGGTGCCATCAGCACCTATGCACAGTCCTTAACGTTATGCAAATAAAATTGTTAAATTTATAAGGAGACTGTTAAAAAGCAAATATTGGATAAAGCTTTAGTTAAAATAAATAAAGGTATACCGTTGAAACCGTGTTCCATATTTGCATGCCTAAATGCACCGAAAAACCGTTCCTAATAAGACGATGCACTCTCGTAACGTAAACAAATTAACTTAAGAATCCACTTCATTTTGGGAATAAATGCAGAGCATTTGTCGAGCTGCATACCCCGAGGGTGGCCCAAATGTAGCACGCAACAAAAATAATTATTAGCGAAAATTGATCATAATTCCGCACACTGCACAATTCGGGCCCAGAGCCTGAGATATTGCTAGGGGCTATTTCAAAACGATCTGTGCATCTGACGTGGCCCAGCCATCTCTTTCACTTTGATTTAGTTAGACAAGGAGCATAGACTTCACCACGTGGTACGGATAGCAGTGGCAGCGTGGGAGATCGCCCGGGGTTTCGCAAAACTGTTATTTGTTATGAATAACTGATACCACAAGCCAGTTTGTGACAAGTAAATTTGTATTTTTGCGGGGCGTAGGCGTGCCTTAGATGTTAGGAATTGTTTTAATGAGCTTCGCTTGCGATGTATGTGGCGAAACTCGTATGAATATGTATCGATTGTTCCACTATGCGAGAACCTAAATTCCTAGACCCCTTGTTTGTTTTTGAAGGTTGCTTTAATTAATTGATTACAACATGTAGTGTTAAATGCAGTAATTTTAGGACGTTAACAGTAGAGGCTATTATTAAAGCTGCAATCTTGGGTTGTAATGTCATAAATTTTGTAACCAGCTGTGAAATTTTATAGCTCGACTAATGTGTCTGACCATGGATAAGTTACCACGGTTTTTGCTGTAGTTTATATTTTTTTACAAGTAGGACAGTTCCTATAAGGAATATTTGATAGATAAAAGAAGGATAATATAGCACACACTATGATGGTAAACCAAGAATGAAATAGGTTTACCTACTTATTAGCCTTACGACACCCCTTGCTCTTGAGGAGAAGATTTTGACCCTTCAGACCGTGACTCGTGTCCGACGTACCTGGTTCACCATCATCATCATCATCTTAGCGTTTATTCCCGGTTGCTTCTTTAGCTGTTGTTTCGGAGCCCAGTGTCCGCTTTGCTGTTCCATGTCCTCCATCTATATTGGTTAGGTAATTGGCACGCACGCCATTCTTTACGACGCCAACCATACCTTTTTGGTTGACTCCTTCACTCTGCTTGTTTAACGACCTAAACCGAGTCTTTACCTCCGAAACAAAACGTCACTTTTGTCGATCCAACACCACTTCTTGCCAGTCGCTGACAAGTTCTCGAAGATCAGCCTCGATGAGGTCTTCCCAGGGATACCTAGGTTAGCCTAGGACCTCAGTCTACACGTACGCTATCTAACAGATTGTCCACACGGTAGGCCCCATTGGTCGAACGTACAGTCAGCCACACATCAGGTTACCACAAACTGTCAAATTTCCTCAATTGATTTTCAACCTAACGTGTATGACAGTAAGGTGAGAGTAGATTGAAGAATTTTGATAGTTTTGTATACTTTGATGTGTGGCTGTATGTACCTCGCTAATCGTTGAAATTAGCCGATCCCTAGCCGGAACATCGGCAGGATTATTGGAAAACTACAAGGATATCTAAGCGACCTCACGTGGGTGTTTAATAGAGACATTGGTAATTAAAGCTCGATGGCTAATAAAGCCATAAATACGTTTTAACGTCAAACCTTATATTTATACGCACTGCACAGGTAACGTAATACCGCCTAATAGCAGCCGGCCGAGGTTCCGTATAATAAATCATAGTGCCACCCAGGGAGTAGGGATGGATTTTCTTAGGTAAAAAATCGATATATTCTAATCGACTATTTAGCAAGAAATGAAATCGATTAAATATATAAAAATCTAGCATCGATTTTATTCTTGTGGTTTGAGAATAAATAAAGTTGCGATGACCAGCTTTAACAAACATCACTAAGACTATGATAACACGTGCTCATTATGATGAGACATAGACAAAACCACAGATACTAACTACAGTTCCTATATCTTGAAAGGCTAGCAGAAGGTTCCCAGTTCTATTGTTTTCAATGTGACTGTTTTTTTGGTACATCATTTTGTATTGCGACTGCAACAAGTAAAATAATTATGGCGAGGATGAGATTTTTCTACTATTTAGCAAAGCTTTCTCCCAATGTCATCTGATCATTTTAATCAGTGACTTATTGCTTTGGCTTATTTCCGCTGTCCAATAGGGACAGGTCCACTGCTTCTTTGTACCGAGAAGAGGTGGACAGCGAGAATCCTCATGCATATATATTTTTAGGAAAATAAAAATTAGGGGATCAGGTAGATATGCAACTTCTTTTGGTACAACAACATAATATATAAAATCGACAATCGGCGAAAAATAGTAATCGATTCTTGTTTCACATCTCTACGATGCGATGTGGGACGCCGATCGGTGATGCGAGTATCTATCTATCAATACATTACTAATGTGCAGGTGTCGTGATATGCACTTACCTTTTTATTTGTATCGAGGACTATGTTCAATGACCTTATTAGCTTCGTAAAGAAGTTCTTGACGATCTTAATATGTATAACGAATATTGATTGTAGCAAGCAGTTGACTAGAGATGTGAATAGGCGTCCTTTAGAAATTAATACAATATGAAATCATGTTAAGATTCTGATCCATTAATCTTTTTAAGATCGAGATGCGATTCATTTTTTGCTCTACTTTTAGTAGGCACCTTTGTCGCTCTACTCACGATTTGTATTGATTGCGTACCTAAATGCATAAGATTAAAAAAATACTTTTCTTGTCTTTAGAAAATAGTTGCCGCCATAGAGGTCGCTTACTTAAGTGACCTCTATACTCAACTATAAATGATAGACCTTGATACAAATTCCTAGAATTCCCTCCCCCTTGAGCTTAGACCAAGTTTTTTTTTTTATGTGATAGGTGGCAGACAAGCAGACGGATGACATAATTGTAAGCATTTACAGCCGCCCATAGACACTCGCAACACCAGTAGAGTCACAAGTGCGCTGTCAACATGTTAACCCCCTTTCCCTCTTGATTGGGCTACCCTAACTTAGTTTCCCTCCAGGGCTCAAGGTTTTTTCCATCGTGTATAGCTTATTTATCCGTCTGCTCGTCTGCCACCTATCACATAAATAAAGGTGTAGCAATTCTTTTGCAATTTATTCTTATGTAAATAATGCACTTAAAAAAACAATTGAAGACTCGTCAGCTCATGGCGAATCAAACACAAAATTCGTCATTCATATCAAATAATTTATTCGCAAAATATGGGTATAAAACCTAACAATTCGTCGGCTAATACGTGGTTTGAAAATTGGTAGAATGGCAGCCCGGACTGTGGAGGGTTATGGCACAAAATATTTTGTGGTTATGGGTTCGAGTCCTTCCTGAATCCTTCAACTTTTTTAAGTGCATAATTTACGTAAATCAGGATGCTGCCATCGGAACGTGTCGTAAGATGACGCTTGCATAATCTATCTACCTATCGATGCACCAATAGTACACGCTTGCAACTTAAAGTGGGCCGCTAATTGCTAGTATTCGGCTTTTAGGGATCTTGTAATTGCCCGTACTGACACATTAATTACACCAGTTCATCACCCGCCATATTCAGATAGTGTACAAAGTAACCTCTTTGACATTTCGCATGAATTAACTGCCGATACAAGTTTGCAGTAATATTACTAGGATTTGGTATTTATAGGTAATTGCGGGATATGCATTTTAGAATAAAATTACAGTAAGGTACTTACGTTGTAAAGGTCCTTTGATTTTATCTAAATATCCAAATCCAGACTGTAGGAGATGGTATGAGGAAAACATTGTAATAAACATTTTGGCGATTAAAAAGAGTAACTGGCGAGTTTCTTGCCGGATCTTCTCGTCAGAATCAACTTTCCGATACCGGTGGTAGAATCGCATTATGTCTATTTATTTTTTTAGTATATCTTATGTATCAAGATATATATTTAATTTCATTTAAATTATATACATTATTTTTAAATAGTTTTAAATATTTTCTTTATGTATGACGATTTGTAAGTGCTGTGTACAAGCCTATGCAAATAAAGAATATTTTGACTTTGACTTTGACCAGAGGAAGAACGTTTAAAGGATAGCAACAGATTGTTACTCAAAGCGGGGTTACCTACTGATGTTGATGGCGACGACGACTCGTTTGCCGCCTATCACATAAAGAAACCTTAGCTACGTATATTTGAACGTCAAATACATCCAAGTCAAGTTTATTTACATTACCTAACCATGCCATGCATGCTTAGGTTATAACTGCCCCCTATATCATAAGAAAAACATAAGCGGACTCTTAAAAACCCGGCACGATTTCTATGATTTCACAGATTTTCATGACCACTTACCATCAGGGAACACTCTTGCCCGTTTGTCAATTTTCAATGTTTCTCTACTCTATCTACTGCGGCAAGTTCTATGATTACTATCTAACCCTGGACGTTAGATAGTAATTGGAAAGTCAACAGTAAGTACAACTAAGAAAATGATTTCCTCTATGAACGAGCTCCGATACGCAATCTTACATTTAATGTCTACGTTGATTTTGTTGCGAAACCTATCTTTTCCTGATTATAGTTGGTAATCTGTGATTTTAGATGATAATAAATAGGTAAATTCGTAATCTAAATATGTAGTTAATAACTTAGTTAGAGCATCAAGGATTAACGGGTTCTAACTTTAACTGCATCACTTAGAGATTTCCTTAAGCATATTCATTTTAACCTTATCCGTCATTTGTTCTTTATCTCAAGTGTAGGTCTTTAAGGACTGATTTTTCAATGCATGGATAACAGCTTATTTGTCAGATATTGTTTTATACTTCCCAATTGAAAAGTAGTTGTCATTCGTATCTCTCTTGCTTTAACATTGACATTTACTTTGTTTGGTTATAAGTTTAACTGACTGATAACCACTATCTGAAGATTGAAAAATCAGCCCTAAGCGTATCAAAATAAGTGTCAATATTATTTTCTTAAGTAGGTAACAATCAAAGTTAATGAAAGAATTATAGCGGCAGTACTACTTATTTATCTATCTATCAATGATGTATATTACGTCAGTGTTTAAAGCTGTGATCGTTTAAAGAAAAACAACAAATGCTAGACCAATGCATCACAAATAAATATGTGCAAATAGGTAGACGACAAACCACTCGTCTATTTTTAAACGCAACTTAAAACAGCAACCATAGATCAAAGACTCCATGTTAAAGATGGTATCGTAAAACAAACGTCTCCCCCCCATTGCAAAGGGACCACGAATAGTTACAAAGTAAGTTCCTTCTACCAACGGTACATACTTGGAGGGTGTGGTACAAGTTACAAGATATACCTAGTGGTAGAAGTTGTTTTTGGATACAATCGCAAGTTTTTTCATCGCCCTCATGGTAGCTATTACTCACTTTCGACACAGCTTTCGATTGTTTTTGAATCTAACGTTCCCTTTTTTATTTTTCCCTGGGGCGGGCAGTGATACAAACGTTTCCTCCGTTTGTGTCATCACACAAAATATGTTTTGAAAATTCCCGTTGTTCACTCTCTATTTCTCCGGCGGGCAAAGGGGTTTTTTAAAAAATAAATAAAGAGGCTCGCATGACAAGTTAAGCAACTAACTGTCTACTGGGTAGCCTGCAGCTCGCACTGTTTACCAACTTTTAATGCCAGCAATACTTTTGAGTCATAATGAATCAGAGGGAGTATTTAGCGTTGTAAAAACTAAGCGAAAACGCTTCCCCGCATGACTTGCGCTGTGGAAAATATGAAGTGTAATCTTGTCACCGGCTTACAGAGTACAGGCCTTGTCGCTGGTAACCCAGTAACCGTAGCGCGGCAGATTGTCTGGTCAATGTTGTTTAGACTAGAACAGACTCCTCAAAGTTGGGACAAGTCAACCCTCAGACTGTTGATGTTCAATTTGTGCTTTGTTTGTGGAGTTGCAGGTGTTCATGGGCGACGGTAATCGCTTAACATCAGGTGATCCGTATGCTCGTCTGCCCCCTATCCTATAAAAAAAAAAAGAAAAAACTTTCAAACGTAGGTACTTTAGTAAAGCCTCAACTTTGACCCGGGGATATGTTAAAATATAAACGTAGCTTCTACGTGTAGAACCTATTTTTGTATAAGACTTATTCTATACAGGGTGTATCTGTGAACATTTATACCTATTACATCCCTTTAACCACGTCTTCTATCAACTAATTCTGAATATTTGTTTTGTTATTATAAAATTCGCATATAAATTCGCATTTTTTATTCATTCAAAATTGAACGTGACTGTGAATTTTGTAAAATCGATGAACAAATGTGACAGTGTATCAGAATGGTTGGCAGAAGACTTAGTTAAAAAAAGATGTAGGTACTAACTATTCAAAGGTAGGTACAACCTATAAAATGAGTATAATTTACGTTTCTGGTGTCAATTTTGGAGGGATATCGATTTGAAGACTGCCAAAGTGATATGTCCATGAGAGTGACCCCTTCTGGGTCAACAACATAGTTTGAGAACCTCTGAACGTAGAATAAGGACTTTATGTTTTGCTTGTTGCGATTAGTGTCACGTACTGGCCGGGGCGTGAGAAGTTTCGGCCTGCGTAGGTCGTGGGCCATGATTCAATGGACGCTAGCGTACTTTGTTATGGTATCTTTGAACAGTCGCGAAGTAGATGTGGGTAAGTGTTTTTTATGTGATAGTAAGAGTAAGAAAACATTTATTGACCACAACACATTTACACATAGACATAAAAACAAAATAAAAGAACATAGAAGTTGCGGCCAACAAGGTTCAGCATCAGCATGATGCTACAGCCGCCGCCAGCAGCTGTTTTCAGGCTGGACCATCAGGTCCACCTATCAAGGTGGTAGACGAGTTGACGGATCACCTGATAGTAAGCGATTGTCGCCACCCATAGACACCTGTAACACCAATAGAGTCACAAGCGCACTGCCAACTTTTATCCCCTTTCCCCATAATTGGACCTCCGGTACTCTCACTCACTCACGAAACAGCGCAGGCGCTGCTTTCACGCCGCAGTAATCTCGGAAGTACATACTTAATTTAAAGTGAGCCTTACGTAGAGGAGGTGGTCTTATGTTTCCTCTTACCTCCCGTAGAATGAGAAATGAATAGGATTGGGTCGGTACACCATCTACCTTTCTCTGATCATTGTGACTTAGTGGAAAAAAAAATGTTATCTTTGATACTGTTAGATATATTTCTGGGCATCCGAACTAAGAAAATCGACTGGTGACCCGAATTCATTGCTCTCCAGTGTACGTATATTGAATTAGATAACCAAGTTGGAATAAAAAAATACCTTTAAACTTACTTTAACTGTTCCGTTAATTTAGACGCTTTACATAACAAATTAGATCGCGCGTTTACATTCTAGACTCTTCCACGTCTCTTTGTTGAGTATTTCATTGCTCATTTATCTCGCCTTAATTAAGTGTTAGGTGCAACTAATTATGTAAACAATAGCCGGTTTTCCTTAACGAACCGACTAGATTTGTCTTCCTACTGTAACCGTTGGATAACATCGCGTAACTAGCATTATTTAATTGAGATTAAGTCCTGTTATTACTCACTAGCCGCGCCTCACGGTTTCGTTAGAAAGAGACAAAAGTAGTTTAAGAATATGTCACATTCTAGCCCTTTAACTACCTCCAATTAAGAAAAAAATACGTCAACCCGGGGGAAGGGGATAAAAGGTTGGCAGCGCACTTGTAACTCCACTGGTGTTTCAAGTGTCCATGAGCGGCGGCAATTGCTTACCATCAGGTGATCCGCCTGCTCGTCTGCTACCTATCACATAAAAAAAAAAAAACTCGTCGCTCAGTTTTGCCGTAAATGACGGTGACACTAACAGTCATACACACCTCCCCATATAATATTAGTATAGATTTGAGCGTAGAGAGCAGCCTAGATGTCCCAATACTCTATGCTTTATTTGCGTTTCACAGTGTGGTACAGACAAGATCTTAAAAATAGTTAAATTAAAACAAAAAAAAAATCTGACTTATTTCCATATGTCTACATAAAAAAGTGTCAATCAATATCAATACTACCTCACATTTTACAGTAGCTATGTACAATTTTTATTTATTATGTACTGCTTTTTTTTATTTACTATATCATAGGCGACATAAAGGTTTTTTTTTTCTAATTAAGGTTGTATGCATTAGAGTAAGTTATCTACTTCATAACGTTACTTATTATTATCTACTAATCTAGTAACTCTGATCTTAGTTTTGCTGTTTTTTTTATATCATATAACGGTACAATACTATTCGTTATGACATACAATCCTTTTGCCTCACTTCACTCGTCGTTTTCCTCGTTACAACATCAGAAACATTAAGTGTAAAACGTTGATTAACATCTCTGCTTTGGTTACACAGTCAGCGTCAAAACTATCCTAGCGTTCAAACCTACCAAATATATCTGAGTACTAGTGGCCCGCCCTTACTTCGTTTCGGGACATTAGCTCCACTCCGTGCCAATAGATGGCGCTGGGTGTCGATTGCATCACGCTCGTGTTTCGCCATTAGGGTTAGTATATAAGGACTGTCGATTTCTATAGAATTTCCCTATTTTTTAACATGGATTTGACATCAATCTTTCATTTGTTTTTCATTCGTTATTGGACAAAAAAATAATAAAATGCGACTTAGCGTGTACTTACTAACAAATAGCTGTCTTTTGTCAAATGATTATATAATTTTGATAAGTCTGAACACTAAGATAATTTTGATGTTGACTGTACGAGTAGTTAAAGCAGACCATTTATGTAACCTAATAACATAAGAACAGTTTAATCGCCAAGAAATCTCATTAGAACCAACTATCGGGAACAGAATTAATAGCTTACAAATAACTATTGACTTTTATAGCTGATTAAATCACAGTTGACTCGGTAGGTGGCGCTGTGCAAACACTTGCCCACATAAAGCAGTGACCGATATAATAATAATTGAAGCTAGTAACTACTTTCTTGCGCACGATAAATACTTGTAACACATAAATAAACTTGATACTTAATGTCGTATTATGTATTGGTCACCTAACCCCGATTAATCGATCGGGGTTAACCCTGGATTGAAACTTCTTAGAGGGTAACCTTCTAAGGTTCATTTGACCACCGATTTTTTTATCCTAGTCAAACTCTACCAGAAGGGTTTGACTACGGATCAAAAAAAAAAAACACTTGAAACACCAGTGTTGCAAGTGTCTATGGGCGACGGCAATCGCTTACCATCAGGTGATCCGTCTGCTCGTCTGCCACCTATCAAAAACCTAACCACCTAAAAAAATAAAAACTAAACTAAGGGCTAAAAAGTAACCAATGGCCAAATACATAGATTTCCAACAATACGCAGTCACTTCCATTGCTTCTTCAATTGTCAACGTTTAAGTATAGTCAATTTAACCAAAGGTAACTACGGATCAAAAAACCGGCCCTTGGCGCCCATAATTTCAATTCAACGGACCCGCTCTTACGTCGTTTCGGGACATTAGTTTCAATCTGTACAAATAGATGGCGGTGGGCGTCTTACATCGCGAATGTGTTGATTTTTCGGTTTACCTATAAACCTCCTCGTTATCTATAAAATTAACCTCTTTAGAAATAGTATAGATGAGGTTTTTTGTTCATCACAATCCATTTTAATGTCCATATAAATCTTAACTTTTATTCAAAGACACGTCAATTCATAACACGTTACTATTTTTTAATTAGCATGAGTTTTCAATATTTTATTAATTTACGCTTTATGAATGTCCCCTGCTGTGAATATGACAAGTGTGGTGATTTAGAAACATTCTTAATTAATTACTACATAATTCAATTGATATTACAAACATAAATTGAGTTATGGGTCATTAATCTTTAAGTAGACATAGTATTTGATCAATTAGGTAGTTTGTGGAATTTTAGTTTTGCTATCGTCTACCTAAAACAACTAACTACCCTGCATCTAGTAATGTTTATTTAGAACTCGACGCTTCCGGGCAATAACTCGGCAAATTTTGTTTATAGGTATGCACAAAATCAATAGGGAAAATCTGAAAAAACTAGTTTTAAAGTGCATTATAAACTGTTGATGTTGAATTTGACAAAACAGCATAAAGCCAATACAAAACAATAGCACATCACCGACTTATTGTCGATTGTCGGGGGGCGTCGAAGTATCGTCGTCGTCGAAGTATCGGTCGTCGCAAAATATGGTAAGTAATTAGCGTCAGAAAACATAAACAAATAATATTATAATGTGGCAAGTGAAGCTTAAGTGCTCTACTTTTAGTTAAGATTTTTAATTTACTACAAATCATTTTAAATGTTTTGTTAAATCAGGTAAAATGCAAACGGCTTATAAATGGCTAAGCAGTTATCTAAAAGATCAAAAGGTTACTTGTTTTGTTAGAAAATTATATCAGGCCTAGAATCTGAACTAGATTCGTTCACGCCGATGTCGATCCGTTATCTGGTTCAAGAATTTAATGTTACTAGATTTGCATACATACATGTTAATTAGCTGTTCATTAGACATCGCTTGTACTAGTATAAAGAAAGCGTAAAATTTTATCGGTCGACGAACCTCATGATACATACGACTAGTATTAGATAAATGTGGGAGACCCACGCTTCGGCATGAATGGGCTGGCTCGAACAAAATGATACCACGGCCTCATAGAAGACCTTTTGTCTTTACTCGTATCTATCTGCACATGTTGATCACGAGTCACGGTCTAAGTAGGTACTGTTTTATAAATAAAACTAGTGGCCCGCTCTCACTTCGCTTCGGGATCGTAATTCAGAAATGAACCGATAGATGGCGATGTGCTCAATTACATCGCGCAAGCGTTTCGTGTTTTCGGTTTACCTATAAGCCTTGTCGTTATCTATAGAAGTTATCTCTTTATAAATAGTATAGAAGATTTATGGGTCGTTTAAGAAGTATATAGACACTGGAAATCAAAGGTAATAAATTCTGGACTAGATGATTTAATTCATTTTTTCCTGCTGTTATCTAAATCGCATTATAAAAGAACTTGTAGTAGGTCAAGATTTTCTCATGAACACGTCTAGTAGAAACTACATTATAACGTGTTTAGGCTATAAATACAGTAGCTAAAATTATTATGTTACTCGTCTATGTACCTGATTGTACCTACCTAAGCTATTATGACATCTTTGGACGCAACTAGGACAACGCTAGGATAATGATGATGACTATCCTAGAGATAGCCAGCCACAAGGATATTATATTAATGAGCAGTGAGCATTTCCCGTTAAATTATAAAAAATTGCATTTTGTAAGCATAGAAAATCTTCTTCTTCTATACTATTTATAAAGAGATAACTTCAATAGACAACGACAAGGCTTATAGGTAAACCGAAAACACGAAACGCTTGCGCGATGTAATTGGACACAGCGCCATCTATTGGTTCATTTCTGAATTACGGTCCCGAAGCGAAGTGAGGGCGGGCCACTAGTATTATAGTAAAGACAGAGTAGCGGTTTCGACGGCATATTACCAGTTTTTACGACTGGGCATTCCAGTCTGGCTCGGACACTGTTCGACGTCGCTGCCTAGATATTTCCTTTTTTTAGCCACAATCAGTCTCATTCCACTTGATTGATTTGTCGGCATTTGTTGCTACGAATACTGTTGTCATGGCAATTTGTCTCTCACTGTTTTATGTAAGCGAATCACGAAAGATGCCTTCACATCTTCTTCTCAGAAGTAGACTCGTATACTCGCAGTAGTACGGAGTAGCTGCATTAGTAGATGTATTTCCTGAACAATACAACCTGTACCTCTTTATGGCAAGCGTGAATAAGCTTTTAACGGGCAAACATCGTCAATTATCGTCGTCTGGTACTCATAGTACAGGAGTTGCCCTAGTTTGAGACAAGGTTGATTGGTGTGATTGTCTGGCGCCTTTATTTATTACCTATGGCCCACCTTACACCTCAACTTCACTTAACTTCTGGTCTTCTGGCAACATAAAAAATTGCTAAAATGTTACCACTTCATTTGACTTACTCTTTCTTCAGCCATTTGTATTTCAGTAAGCCTCAGATAGCAGACATGATAGAAATTAATTGTTTTATACCTTTTAAAAGGACTTATGGGTCTTACGACGTTAATCCAAAGCTCATAGTTTACTAGACCGATGGCGCATTTGGTAGTCACCCTGCAACGCCAAAGGTCGTGAACTCGATCCTCCTCCTGGACAAACTTTCGTGTAATGAACTCTCTTGATTACTTGATCGCCTTTAGAGTAAGATTCACAATGGGTAAGTAATAACCAGCTAAGTACAGGTTAACTGGTTTGTATAGGCAATGTACACGGGACTTTTGTATTATCTGATCATTTGATAGATGAAGTTCAAGATTTAGATGTTGGGCTATCTACTTATCAAGTAATAAAAATCATCATAATGCTATGTAACTTGTATACTGTATAAATGGTGCAAGAAAATAAATAAATAAGTCATAACATGATATGATGAATGCTTATTCTCTATTAGTCTTTAACACGCTAGTTAAAATGAGTATAATTAATTATGGATGATACGCCAATTTCTATTTCTGCAGAAAGTATTTCTTTGAACTATCTGTTCTACAGTTTCTTCATTATTTTTCTTTTGTTTCGTTTCAATGATCACAACATTAAAATTTTGAAACTGCTGCTAAAATAAATAATTTATCCTGCCAACAGTAGCAACCCTACTTATATCCTTAAGTATATACTATATTTTATTTCTTCCCTTTTGTAGTTCAGTACTTGCGGGCGAACTCTAACGGATATTTACTTCCACGAGTGAAACTGACGAGAGGCGTACGTCCGCGGGATGTTGCTAGTTAATTTATCAAATTCACCGCAGGCTCTCTGAATGTATAATTAACTAGTACAAGTGCCCCACTAACTTGCCTGAAGTAGATTGGTATCGTATGAATGTAGTACGGAAAATGTAAACATATAGTCTAAATGAAAGTTGTTCACCTATAAAATGCTCATTTAAATACATTGAAAAGACATGGGCAAAATGTCAGTGATTTATTTTCCATCCCAGAATAAAACGATCGCACTTTCAACTAACTTCAAAAAGGAGAAGAGAGAAGGAACGAGAGAGAGAAGTTCTAAATTCTCTTGTAATTTTGTAGGTATATTTTTTTTGTATGATGATTTCGAACCATTTCGGTGGGCGAACCCGACTCGCTCTTGGCCGGTTTTTATTCGTAATACACTGTCAATACAACTGTCATTTCACGTTGTTTAAAACGGCTAAGAAATAATTGCATGCTACGGACTACGTGATAACGCTAGGTAGCGCGCTACGACCACTACGAAGCGTATGAGTGGGGCGGTCAGCAAGCACGCTAATTGCCGTAGCACGGTAAACGGTAGAATTCGTAGCACGCTAGATTTTATAGCACGCTAGATTTCGTAGCAGGCTATATCGAGTAGCTAGCGCGCTACAATTCACGATGATCAGCTAGTCTTAAACTAGGTCTTTCTACAGAATGTCCTAGCTTCCCCACACGGCAATAAAGTCCGAAGCTCAAAGTCGAGTTATCCTTTTCGACTTTGGACCGTCCTTATGTCCAAGACACAAGTGCTATTTGTGCTCTCCGGGAGGAGGGAGGGGGGAGGCGTATAACACTTCTGACTCCCGACTACAAGCACATACCATGGTTTGAGTGCCTAACTATGTAGACGACAAAAAGCCTGTATTTTATAATGTTTGAAGGTACCACGCACTACTTTATTAGCTTATTAGGGAGATGCGCGCGCATGTCGCAAACCGACCTTTGCGTCGTGACATTTGCCTGCGTCAGTTGCGTACGAAATGTCAAATCCGTGAGCGCCGACCGATAAGCCGGGACTAGTCAACAGGGTGGCCATATTTATTTATTTATTTACTCAAAAAACATCATACAACTAACATTACAGGTTTCCCCAATGCGATAGTGTAGATTATTATTATTGTTGTACTATAGAGGTGGCAATCAACCTTACCATCCAAGGCTCTCCAATATATACCACACTCAGCAATACATAGGTACAGCAGAGTGAACAGGCATCTTCTAGGCAAACGCGTATCATCCTCACCTCATCACCTCATATAAAATAAAAAAAAACACATCCATTCATCTTTATATTGACACACATTATACGAAAAATGCATGTACCTAAGTAATCAGATTATGCCTTAGTATTATCCCTTATATTCATCACTTTTGTGATGAAAAATATTTAAAATTGGCGTCAATTGTTGGATACACAAATATCAACTAATTCAGTATTATGACTTTATTTAGGTACTTAATATTAATAAACGCGGTATTTTATTTACCAATTACACAAATTAAATCAACTCTCTATGAATAAAATCTCGCACAGAGAATAATAAAAAATTAAATAAATAAATAAAATGAGACAATATCTGTTTCATCAACAAACATTTGTCTTAGTGCGGGAATCGAACCCGCGACCCTTGCGACTCAACCGCGGCGCTCAAACTAATAATAATAATTTGTGTGTGTGTATTAGAAAATACCTCTTTACACGAAAAGTAGGTAGATCTAAAATAAGTTGAAAAAAATTAGTTTGCCTTGGTTCATCTTGAAGGAAAAGTGGTGGTAAGAAGAACAGCACCAAAAACTTAGTAATCTTATATATTTATTAGGAATTACCAACTTATTTATTTTGTTAGTGTACCTGTAAAACTGGACCAAGAGATAATAAATACCAAATGTACCTGCCAGTCTCCCAGAAAAACATAATGTCGTGTTCTTTATACGGAAATTTCTTTAATCACATGGTGGCCTGGTCACCCTACTCCTAATTCATAACGGCACAAAAACAAAAGCGACAGGCACGCATCCAGGGCCATAACGGGACGGCCCATTTTGGGTTACCCTTTACACTCTTGTTCTCATCGAACATGACCTATCGTAGCTTACCTGGAAATCTATCTTCTATACTATTTATAAAGAGATAACTTCTATAGATATCGACAAGGCTTATAGGTAAACCGAAAACACGAAACGCTTGCGCGATGTAATTGGACACAGCGCCATCTATTGGCTCATTTCTGAACTACGGTCCCGAAGCGAAGTGAGGGCGGGCCACTATCTTTGAATACGCAGGAAAGAACGGCCCGTTTTGTAAATGTTGTTATTTATGTTTATTGTATTTGTTGTACTAGGTATAGAGGTTTTGTACCACGCTCGCTTGCTTGTGTCACATAATTTGCATTATTACATCTAGAAATTACTGAATTTTAAATAAAAATTCTGAATTTATTTTTATTTCCATTTGAATACTTTTTGATTAAATTAAAATTAAGGCCGCTGGGGGACCAAACGATAAGACTGGGTCCCGTTCTGAGCTAACAAAAAAATGTGTTTAGGGCCTCTAACTTTAGAAATCGACCACTAGAAAGTGATGAACCGTGTGCTTGAAGTTAAGTACATGGTATCATTTCTTTTAGGCAAACAGATGATTGACATCAAATGGGCCACATCGATACGTAAGTTACCTCGTGGGACTTACCTACTTACGTCCAAAAATACACACATAAATGTATATGAAGAGAAAAATAACCAATAAATGAGTTGTAAATAATCGATTTCAAATAATTGATCACCGAAAAGGGTGAGGCCCTAAAATATTCAATCAGTGAAGTAAATTCGACATAGGTGCTCAGAAGTCCCGTTCTTTCAAATACCAAATCGGATACGCATTCACGTGGTATGATGGCATGTAATTGAGGCACATAATGTGCTATGTAAATACATCTCACACGGAATTCGTTACGCGTTGTGTATCAGTAAATTGAGATGGTGAGGACACGGTGTAAGCGTGAGCGGAGTAATAACTGGGAGAGCCACGCTTCGGCATTAATGTGCGGGAAGCAGGCCGGCTGTTTTTGAAGGAAAGCTGTAACAGACTGTAGACTGACGGACAGACGGCGGAGTTTTAATCATAGGATTTCGTTTAAAAAAACATAGGTAGTCACCCTTTAGGTAAATATTAAGATTTGTTAGTGTACTAATCTGTGAACCATACTATTGTTTGCTATCTGTGGCGGTTACCGGATATTAGTAATCTGGTGCTTCCCTCCTTCTCTCTGCTCTCATAAGTTAGGACGCATGGATGTAATGTAATAATTAAGTATAAATATTAATAAACTAGTGGCCCGCCCTCACTTAGCTTCGGGACCGTAATTCAGAAATGAACCAATACATGGCGCTGTGTCCAATTACATCGCGCAAGCGTTTCGTGTTTTCGGTTTACCTATAAGCCTTGTCGTTGTCTATAGAAGTTATCTCTTTATAAATTGTATAGAAAACCCCAAGTGCTAAACAAGTTTTGCTGGTGTTTCAACATTCATCATCCCTTCATCACGATGTTACGTTAGCACCCTTAAAAACCTGCACCTTCTCTAGCTTGGTTTTAAATCCTCATCTAGACGTTAAGTATTACTTTTTCTAAGAATTTTGATTTTAATTCTCATTGTTTGTTTGTTGCAGGGCAAATCAGTGATCCGGCCGATCGCATTCAAGCCGCTAGGGGGAAGGCTGTCTGCGGGCGGCGAACGGTATGGCTCGACGCCGGTGCTGGCCAGCCGGCCGCCCTCCCACATGACCCTTTATGGCAGTAAGTTACCTTTATTAATCATTTTTTTTTTATTTTATTTATTAAGGAATAGCAAACAGCTACACATAAAATATTATTCTAAATACAAAAGTACAAGCTATTTTAACAATAATGCAGCCCACAACGCTATCCACATGATACTCACAATAGTATGTAAAGTCGCGCGCTGCTCATCACACAATAATAACCCTAATAGCCGTGGCAGGCCTTACACCAGGTGTACCGACGATCTAGTGAAGGTCGAGGGAGTCCCTCGGATGCGGGTGGCACAGGACCGATCTGTGTGGAGAATTTTGGGGGAGGCCTATGTCCAGCAGTGGACGTCTATTGGCTGAAATGATGATGATGACACAAAAATAAAACAAAAACACATGTATTTAACCACGCTGGTTGAGCAGCAATCGCAAACACGGTATTATTCGGTAAAATACTGTAAGTTGTGTTGTGAGCTTAGATTAAAACAGTTTCTATCTAAGGTTGCGAGTTTCTTTCTTGTCGCCTGTAACTTTTCGTTGCCAAATGTTGCTCAGACCGTTGCTCCGCAAAATATACCTGCGGTGTGTGCGCACCAGAACAAAACAAGCATTATAGAAACCAGGGTGAAGACGCTAAAAGTGTCGCCGCCAATGAAGGGTCGAACATTCGCAAAACAGCGCTATTGGCGTCGTCAGTGATCACTTACCATCAAGTGACCCTTGCTCGTTTGCCTACCTATAACGAACACATTACAGTATCATATCATACAGTGCTTAAGGTACTTGGGTTCAGGTCAATGTGTGCTGGTGTGTGATCATTGTGTAACAATTGTCCAGGTTCATCAGACGTGCGGGAGGCGCGATGGTGCGGCTCCCCGCAGCCCGCGTCGCTGTCCGCCCTGCCGCCCCCCTCCATCTCCACCCCGCTACATCAAAGACACCACTCTGCTTTAATGTGAGTATCCCTTCAAAGATTAAGTCCAGTGAGTCATTTTAAAAGATGGAACGGCAGCACAGCAGGAACCAAAGACATCGGTAATTCACGGGATTAGCAAAATTCAGTGGCAGTAGGCTGGCCATACCAGCCATAACCACAAATGTTAGGATAAACAAGTTCTGGAATGGTCGCCGTCCTCACACCTGGTGGAGTAACAATTTCCGCAAGATGGCTGGTATAAGCTGGATACGATTAGCCGACAATCGGTGAAGTGTCAAGCATTTTGAGATAGACGACTAGCATCGTAGCCTTTCGTAATGTAATTTCGGTTGATACAACAGTGTTTTTTTTTTCACCATTAAAAAAACATTCCATCTAAATCGCTCCGTCTCTGTAATGTGCTTTGGGCCTTAATTTAAAACGCAAGTGTGTTCGTTACCTCATGCCAGGCAGCTTAACTATCTTTGTTATTGGGAAAATTTTACAGGGAAAAATTGAAATGGAATCAGGAACTGATGAGAGAATTCACTGGAGTATTTTTATGAGCCTATAAATCGTAATGGTTGTGATCGCATAACACAAAAATCAATAGTAAATACGTTAAATGAACTGATTGCAAATAACTCGAAATATAATTTCGAACACGTACGCGTTATCGGTGAAGTAAATGTTGCAATTTGGGTTAAAATGTGCAATAATGTGTTTAGTATTGATTGGATATGTAAACGTAGGTATAGAAGATACATTTAAAACATCATAGGTTATTTTATCCAATCGTCTTTAGTCTTACGTGCTTGTTGTTAACTTGTTTCATATTGTACGACCTCTTTGATTTATTTTAGTAGAAACGAAACATCAAATAAAACTTACGCGTAACAGTTTTTTACTAAAAGACTTATTACAAGAACCAATTAAACAATAAACCGATTACAAGACTCTCTCATGATACAGTAAAGTAAGTTAGAGTAAGATATCTTCTATTATTTTATTAGTGTAGAGTTAAGAGCGCGTAACGAGGATGCCGAAAAGCCCTCCCTAGAAATCCCTAAATAAATATAGGTAGGTTCATGACTGGTACCTTGCATGACGGGTCTACTGATTACAGACTACATTGTGTTAGTTAGCCCCGTGGCTTTCATCAAATCCACGGCTGATGTCGTTGACTTAAGTCTCAAACCCAGTCAACGAGCAATTTGTAACGATCTGCGTAGGTTAGCTGACAAGAGCTGGATGCGAAGTAGCCAAAAATCTATCGGAGTGGCGAATATTAGGCCTATGTCCAGCAGTGGACTACAACAGGCTGATGATGAGATGTCTTAGACGTTTGGTCCATCTTTGACATTCGTTGTTTTGTTATGTACTTAGGTAACTTCGTAATTTTGACATGATACGTCAAAAACCAATCCACTCGTTGTTGGACAATAAAATTGTCGTCGTAGCGCCATCAATCGAAAATACCTTAATTCAAGAGGATATCTGTTGAGTATCGACGACTGGACCAGCCACCTTTTATATTGTTTATGTTTTTATATGTTTTTTACCATTTTGATAGATTATTGTTTTGTTCTTACTTGTCAGTGCGTCTGATCGCATATTAACGTGCTAAGTATACTGAAATACAATTAGCTTTGCTAATATCTCAGATTTATTGACATCCCAACCCAGCGACCTTCGTCAACAATATCATCACTGTACTGTTTACACTCACTGTGGCCCGTGGCTTATGTGTTTAGCTTCCTTTCATCAAGCCGCGACATGTCGTTGACTCGCGAGCCCAGTAAACGTGCAATTAGTGTTATTACTGACATTAGAGCCATGCGGAGTGGGGCTGCGTGTGGCCAGCGGCCAGCTTGAATGAGTCGTTCAACTGTCTGATAGGAGCGGATTAGCGCACGAGCTGTTCCGTTTTGAAGGGGGTGGGGTCGGCTCGCGATAATATAATGAATAGTATAATAAAGTATACTGCGCCAAGAAAGTCTTTAAAACGGTAGCATCCACACCTTGTCCCAGACACTGTAGATTGGACCAAAAATGTCAAAGAGCTTTCCCGGCCCAGTAGCGCCCAATAAGATATTGATGAAATTACTCATCTTTGGGAATGATTATTATTAAAAACTAATAAATTTTATAATTGAATTGAAATGTAAGTATATTAGTCGTTAATAGACACATAAATTCATGTAAAAAAAGTAAAATTTCACATTTGATAAAATTTATCGACAAATCACTAGGTAATTAATTTTAGGTAGGTAATTAATTTATTATACTTTACTCGAGAATACAGATACCTTTAAGGGTAAAACTAATTAGGTAGGATAGTCTCCGAAGTTTCGAAAGCAAAGGATTGACCACGTAGATAATGATTATGAGGTGGAACTATTATGCAAGCTAACAATATAGAAACAATAATCAACATTCGCATATAAGTAGAGTAATTTATGATAAAATCTTTAATAATCTGTTTATCATTCTAATTACAATGACAAAAAAGTTAATCAACAAACGAAATGCAGCAAAGAAATCAACACTAAACAGCACTAGTTTTTTTTAAACAATGCCAGCACGCGACGGAGATAGCGCGCACGCGCCCCCTCGCGGCAGTCGCGCGCCGCGGCCGACGCGGTGCGCCGTGTGCACTCTCCTTTATGTCAGTTGTCAGTGTCACTTTTGGCGGGAAAAGTTTTTTATTCTTTGCAAAGGATTTCATGAGATTTGTAAGTTTTTTTTTTAATGCAACTCAGATGTGGCTGTGATATGAACTTAATAATTCCCTTTTTTATTGCCTGCGGGAATGTGAGTTACAGATCATTAGTATTCTAGTCAAAGCATTAACTGCGCTTTGAGTTAATTGCAAAAAATATCGTCAGAGTGGGTTTGTTAATTAATCAACTCGTGCTCCTTTTAATTTCTTTTGGCGGGAAACGTTTTTCGCAGGATTTCATAATTACAAATTGTAATATTTTTATTGATATAGTGTAGTCATTTACATCCCTTTAACCACGTGATCTATCACTTGTTGTATTGTATCGTGTGTGACTTGATGTACTTAACTCATTAATAAAAGTAGGTATAATAACATACATGAATAACATATTATTTTTAATAACGTACATGTCTGTTATTTGCAATCTATCTGACATACAGTTATGGATCATTATGATTCTAGTCGAAAGTGCAGTTATATTTTAATTACAAACAAATCATCGTGAAAGTATAGAAATAATTTTAGTGTGTGGTATTAGAACTCATGATGGGATTATGCCTTAGCATATCGCGGATTGAAAGCAATGTCAGACATAAATCCATAGCTATAGGAATGAATAAGGAAAGTGAAACACGCTACCACAAGGATTTGAGTTACCAGTCCGCCTCCAGGGCCAAGAGGGAAATTTTATAAGGGTGGATTCTGTGAACCCTGTATGTATGCAGAATGAGGGCTATCGCGAGTGAAACCCCCGCTATACAGGGTGTATCTGTGAACATTTACATCCCTTTAACCACGTGTTCTATCAACCATTCTGAACAACATTTGTTCAACAACTTTTCTAAATTCTTCGAAAAAAATGTCCACTCCCCATACAAAATGACCAAGTCACGTGACCGACTTTGTATGGAAAGATGAAATTTTAATATGCGAATTTTCAAAAGTCATAGAACAAAATTTGTTTAGAATGATTGGTAGAACATGTGGTTAAAGGGATGTAAATGTTCACAGATACACCCTGTATAGTTGTCGAAAACGAAAGAGGCCGGCAAACTAGCATCCGCCCCGGGCGGCTGACACCCACGCTACGCCACTGACTTTAATAAACCCAACTGACATTCTAGCTCCTCGTTTATATCAAATGTAGGAGTCACCTAATTATGTCAACTGCATTCATTCAGGTTCGTCTGTAAATACGAATGTGGTATTAATGCTAATGGTAGTATTAGAATGCGCTCGCGCATATACTTCGCCCTGTATATGCGTGAGTTTACCTACTTAGTACTTTGTTACCGTTTTTATTCTGAAGTTCTCGGTTAGCGTAATCATCATGTTTGATTTGCTAAAAAGATTGCTTCTAAGATATGAAAATAGGGTAATACTGGTTGGTTTGCTCTATGCATGTTTACGGGGTAAGATCTACGATTATAGAAACCCAGCGTGAACGCTGGACTTTATAATTTTGAGACTCTAATCATAAACCATTAATATACAAGAAATGATCACTAAGCGTTGTTTAGATTGTACCACAAACTATCATAAAAGTTACTTTTATTGGTAGACCTACATTTCGAAATTAAGTACCTACATCACTGATGGACGTTCTTCTGTCAAAAGACAAAAAAGACCTTGACCATTATGGAATTACACATCCTAAAGTCGATTAGAAATATTCCCATATTAATCATCAGATTTCAATCTTCAAAAGAACAATAGCAGCGATTTATCAAACACCGGTGTCCATATCGCTCGCCTCCGTTTAGTCATCGGCGGCTATTTCCTTTAGTGATGCGAAATCGAGTAAAACTGGTCCACTCGATTAATTGAAGTCATTCAAATTTTATTCTAAATTCAAATATCTACCATACACTCACTCACTCAAGCATGTTACTCCTATGAAACCTAGTTTCAAGTGGTTTACCTTATTTACGTTATTAGTGGCGTGTTTCGGGACATTCGTTTCAACCTCCAGTGTTTCACTTTTTTGGTTTACACTTTACTTTATGCTTTAAGAATGTAACGTCTTTACAAATAGTACGTTACCACTAGTTTGTTCCATGGATAGAACAGACTTATTGTCAAATTACACTATACAAATCTTACGTACTCGTATGTACTAGGAAAAATTACCTTTATTATTTTCCATTGCGAGTGAACTGTGCAAAGTTTTTAGAACTTCAAATCAGTTTTTCAAGGGCCGGTAAAATAATGAACCTGTCACAATTATTTCAACTCATCCAAACCTTACATACCTAAGTTGTCATTTTTGAACTCCAGTCGCATCACTAATTTCCTTCTGCGCTATCAGTGCGCGCAGGTCAGCCGATTGCGTTTCCTTTCCTCTATTTATCATCGTTTTGCCAACTGGTTTTGTTTTCAGTTTCAAAACAATGTGATTGCAAGCTGATTAATGGCAGAATGCATTGTTAAATCGTTGACACACCGAACTTGAAGTTATTGAAATTCCCGCTACATATAAATCAATCAATCTACCTATCATGACTGCTCATCCGGTAGAATAACATCAGAATTGCCTTTTTTTAAATGAGTTTGCATGTCATAATATTTCCGCAGGACTATTTGGGAATTAAGGAATAATGTGCTATTTTCTGCCTCACAATTCTACGTTGCTGTAAATATACGAGCATATTCAACACTATTAACTTCATGCAACATTTGATTGTATATGATCGTGGTGGCAATTTTCCAATTAAGGCAATTGTCTGCTTAATGTCGCGTTATCGAACCAACAATATTTTTTGTCCGATTACAAATACGAGTTAGAAGACCATATTACTAGTTTGGGCCGTAATTAGATCGAAAAGTAACAGCCAAAGGCACGAACCACACTTTTTCAGACGAATAACAATGTTTTTAATTATAAGGTGTACCATCATGCTTAGGTAACATCGTATTCAATTAGATTATGAAAAGCAGTAGAGTAAATATTAGAAATGCGTTTGTTTTGATCCGCTTTCAAGAGACGCGATCACTCTGTTCTGATGGAGACCAGATAAACGTACCTAATAAAATACTTTCGCAAACTACAAGAGTTTTCTTTTGTTAATGAGATTACAATAAAACTGTTACATATTAAATTGATATAATGCCTTTTTTAAGTTATATTTACTTTTCCCATAAATTTACTTTCCCCTGCTTTCTTGGACATTTACAATAGTGGACTAAACAAAGATCCTTGCAAAACGCCTGGAACATTTTGAAAATATTTGATTGCTTACAATAGATTTTCTTTAGGTGTGTTATTAGAAAAAAATCGATCCTGCTTGCTTATAGTCAATATTATAGAATGCCAATATTTATAGCCTATTGTGTAGTTATAAACACGATGAGTAATGTAATCAAAAGCCTTATTCAATACGCTTTTTAAAAGTTCTACCTTGATTATTGAAGTTGAATTAGACAAAATAATAGAACCTCTGAAATTGTTGTAATTAGGGTGCGTTTTTATTATTTAACTTAGGTATATTAGTATTGATTGTTTTGAATTGTTATTATTTAAAATGAACAATAACGATTACAATGTTAAAAATAACATGAACTCGCAAAGAGATTATAAAGTTCATTTAATTTAAAAATAAAGAATGAAATATTTTTAATCTGTCATTATGACATTAAGGATATGGATGTGTGTCCCGCTGAAGTTCTTGGTAATTTTTGCCACAAACAGTTTGCCACAAACAGCCTTGGTGTATATCGTTAGATCAAATTGGTCAGCCTTCACGAGAGATTGCAGCCAACAATAGGATGTTGCGAAGAGATGAACGCAGGAACCACGCGCCGGCGCCCGCGCACGCATCGATCTCATTTACATCGCACGTACTGGACAAACCATACATCTCCATTAATATTAACATGCCAATTTGGACTTTACATCAACGGCTTAGAAACCACCGATTAATCTGAATTAGAAAGCGGGCATAACAGTGTAATTTTATAGAAGCAAGGTGTTATTTCGAAAAATGACTATGCAGTTTGTGCTCGTGCTTAAAATGGTTAAGTGTGTTAACATCTACATGTTAATGTTGAGAATAAGTCTCTTATCCTTAAATGACTTAGCGATTTCCTTCATTCATATTTTTTATTACTTTTACTTGCATGCTTTGAAGTAGTCTACTAAGAGCATCCAACTGAATAGCGTCAGCGTAAATAGCAGAAGCTAAGAGCGCCTAGAGATCCACTACAACTGCTTTTGAGTTTTATTGATTGAGATATTTAAAGAAAAATACCTTCGTTCAATTATTACAAATCAAATGTTTACGCTAGTGGACAACACATCCGCACCTAATTGAAATTACATATTATATGCCTTTAAGCGAGATTACTTTTGAGCTAAGTCATTTCGTTTAACCACCTACTTCCATTTAACTTCTGCTTTCCCGGTAATTCTAATTAATTTTACTTCAAACCTTTATTCTACTATTAATTAACTAACGTACGTAGCCAAGGAACAGTATATTATAAGCGTAGGATATCTAATGCGTACGTAATCTAGCTTAAAGACCTACTTCCATTTGAGTTATGATCTCCTGGTACTTATAAATAAAAAGTAACGTCTCAAGAGATTTCACCAATATCTTTCATTAAGGCGAAGGAAGGCTTACTAGCGACGCCAATTGATTAATTTTGTTAGCACCGGATACATTTTTAACAATTTCGAAGCGCCAAGCTGACAAGCTCTCGGGGAACACTTATATTTTTTATTTAATAAATTGTGATCTGCAATTATTTGACATTACTTCATATTATTCATTACGTACTAATATTAGTAAAGTCAGCCTATATACTGTCCCAATGCCGGGCAAAGGCGTTCATCACCCCTTATACCCCTATGATGGGATTAATCTTAATCATCACACTTGTCTAATGCGGGTTAGTGATCACAAACCCGAGCTATGTTCGATAAATTCGAAACATACTTTTGTTCGACTCAGGAATCCAACCGACGCGATCCCAAGATCATGGTCCGGTACTTAAACCACTATACCAACGCATAATTACACATAGTAGATACACAAATAATTAAACCATGAAAAGATTCCAAACAAAAAATTATAAACAGTAGCTGGGGTGTTTGAAACGCCCCCAAGCTGCAATACCGCAAAAATACAATAAATATTTTTTTTATAATATAATTACTCATTGATCTACTTACCACCACGATACCTTTATCCTTCGTTGGTAACGTTTCTAGTAAATTAACCACAACCTCAACATAATGCTTTTCCCGTCACGCTAGCTAATCAAGGTCCCAAGACATTTGTTTGAATCATCGTATTCAAACACTATTCCAAATTCTGAAATTTACTCAAAACCTGTGACCGTAACGAGTTCCACTTACTTTCGAACAGTAAGACACAGTTTATCACTTATTTTTGCATCCTGGTTAATATGTGGGTTAAGTAGGTAAGCCTTTATGATCGTTATTTCGTTATGTAAGTAAAAGATATCTTTGCCAGAGTACTACTACCCGAGCGCTACCATTAAATACATAACCTTCGAAAATAACTTTGGCTGCATGTGTCACAACTAACGTAACTATCCATATTTTTCTAGTTATTAAATTACAATTTTCTCTTAATTTTTAATCTTAAGATATCGTTGAGTGAGTGAGGGTTAGGTACCGGAGGCCCGATTGGGGGGAAAAGGGGTTAAAGGTGACTACTGGTGTTGCAGGTGTCTATGGGCAGCGGCTATCGCTTACCATCAGGTGATCCGTCTGCTTATCTGCCACCTATCACATAAAAAATCAGTCTTTACTCTGCATGAAAAAATATAAATATTTAAAAACATTGCACGATTTGACTTGACATCTCCCAGATTTTTTCGATGTTCTGAAGATTATCATCAATGCAGAATTAACAGTTTTGAAGTAATTCATAAATATTTTATTTATTTCCTTGCCTTGTTATCTTACTTGTCTAATATACAACATTTTTGCGTAGTGAGTAACTTATAATACTGGCGTATTACGGTTCCAAAAAGTGCATGTCGTTAATTCATAAATTCTTTCAATAATATTCTGAAATCAAGCGACCTTTGGCGGTAATTGCTATTAATTGACCACAATATGTTTTTTGCTAGTCGGAAAATAATTCTAATAATTGCTATTATGATCTGCTTCAATGAATATTAAACTCCTACTCCTGATTCACTAAATTGGCCAAAAAACCAGTTTTTTACATTGACGAGTTAAATTGTTGCAACCTTCACTTGTTTCGTGTCAAATAAACTACAAAACCAAATACAATTTAATAATAGAACTATTGACAGAATCCAAGTTTGGAATTAGAAGATATTCTTATCTGATACCATGTTAAATACTGTCTTAAATCAACTTGGAACTATCACTATTTGTATAAACGATAAAATATTCATGTTAACTAAGCAACTATCTAGTTATAGTATGTTCTAAGTAGATGACTTGAAAAAATAATACCTAATATTGATCATAGTTAGACTAGAGTCATTCTAAAATCCGGAAGATGTCGTGGTGCTAGGCTCCGTGTCGCGGACCCATGAAATCTTCCAAATATCCCAAGAGTCCCAGGGGTAATAGCGGTAAACCCCCGCATTCAGCGGGGGGAGTCCGACATAACTCGTCCACCCCCCGGTGGACGGGTATGCGTAACGCATTTCCCCTGGGTAAACAAACAAAAAAAAAAGTCATTCTCAATAATTACCTACTTATATCATCCTATAATAGTTTAATATCAATTTCCATTATTATTTGTTTATAACTTGGTACAATACTTTTAGGCCCCATACATTTTAAAAACTATCTACGTCGGAATATATTATACTAGACTTATACCGTAATATCAAATAAAATAATGTAGTAACTGAGCGCTATTGATAGTAACGAGAAATACATTCGGGTTAAAAATACAAATCTGATAATGTTAAGTTATTAACTGGTATCTAGTTCGAACCATCAGCCTTAATGAAAAAGTGATCCTGTTTTTTGCACTGAATACAGTTTGATACGACTTTCCGTTAGTCACAGCTACGAGCCGGCAATAAAATGTAAAACAGATATCGACAGAATCAAATGAAACGTTTAACACGTTTCATTAAGGTGAGAGAACTAGACTAGCCTAGTTATTTTTAATGCATTATGCTGCTTAAAATAACTTTTTAATATCAAACGTTATTTACAAATAGGTTGATATAAATACTTAGGTCTTTCTTTTTCAGAACAATATAAGTCCTTCTTTATCATAACAATTTAGGTCAACGTCACATTCCCCATTTGCATCCAAATCCGCTATTTCGGAGAACACGGTACCATTTGGCCAATGATACAGAAGTTGCTACTTTAAGTCTAGTGATTGCTATGAGACGATTGCCGTGACGTCACACTAGCTAGAGGGTCAAAAAATTTAAATAATTGGTGTGACGTAATTTATAGATGGCCCATAACAGACCTAGCGTGTGGTAGATTCATAAGACAGCCACACCGAGCAGGGATCCGCCACGCTTCGCTGGTAGACCACGACAGGCAGCGAGCGCGACGCGGTCCAGGGTTACCGTTCTTTACGTTTCTATGAATCTTGCCCTGATAAGCAAGTCGTAGATTATTAAACACATGCATGGATTTGGAGGGCAATGGAGAGGGATATTATGCATGCTCCCTGCATGATCGTGTCAGAAATCATGAGATCCGCAGAAGATCTAGCCCAATCGGGGGAAAATGGTTAAAGGTTAGTAGCGCATTTGTGACTCCACTGGTGTTGTGGATGTTTATGGGCGGCGGCAATCGCTTACCATCAGGTGATCCGTCTGCTCGTCGTCTACTTATCTCATAAAAAAGCAGTTACCTGCGTCCACTATAGGAACAGAATTGCCTTAGTTTGAGACCAGATCAAGCAACCGAAGGCGGTAATCATGTGAAAGGAAAATTCACAGACTGGTTCTGGTTTTCGCTCTTTTTATATTTCTATTGAGAATGGCGCCATCGCCAGCCCGGGTTGTAATGGGCCAACTATTCAAACTCGAATGCCTTTCTCCAGACCTAGGTTTTCTCACGACGTTTTCCCTGACGCCGAGGCAGTGCTAAAATACGCACATACATTTTGTGAAATACGTACTCCGATCCGAATCTACCATGGTCCATTATGAAAAAGAAAACAACTGATTAATGTGAAAAATAGTCCATTGAGATACCATCAATTTACAGTTTCAATCATTTTCATTTTTCATCTAAATGACCATTTTATTTCATCGTCTGCCACATATCATATTAAAAAATCATAAAAGGGGAATTTTAGACTCTTACTGTCTATTTACTACGTTGGAATGTATCAAAGAAATACCTTAATGTCAATCATAAAGTTCAACATGAATTTGATTGCTGTATTTAGCGAATACGACGTTAGGTAGGTACCTAAATTACCTTTATTGTATGCTGACATAGGTCGGTACTGTATTTTACGCAAAATAGACGTAAAATTCTAATGAGTACCTATTACGGATGTCACTTAACTCACTTACGTCCATCTTACCTAATATTACCTAACTTTTGTAAAATGAGGTAAGTACACACTCAAAATTCGAATTCCGTGACCACGTCACATCTCTTCAATAAGACACGATGACAGATAACATCTCTGTTCCAGTCCCTTTGTGAATGAATGAAACCATTAGCCATCTGTTCCTTGCCATTACGACACCCTACGGTGATTCATCTGGCACCGTGACTGCTCACATAACTCATAGTAACTAATTGTTTTTACGAATGCAAGTACCTACCTAACTACTGTCTCAGAATAATCTACTGTAGGTATATCATCATTTCATGAGATTTTAAAATCTTGACTCCTGAATATAGCTAGAAAAACAAAAGACGACCGCCAAAGCACTGATCGCACGCTAAGTTGAAGAATGAAATTTAACTAGGTAACTAAAATTCTTGTAACACTCTATTTTGAAATAAACTGACTTTATAAAAATATCCTAGACCTATCTCTAAATATAACAAGGACTGTGTATGCTTGGATCTCTTTCGCTGATCCCGCTATGTGCCTTTCGTGAAAACCCAGAAATAGAATAAGGATTGGGATTTTGGGTACAATCGAGTGTCGAGGAATTTGTAGTTAGGTCACTTTCATTTTAAAGGTGCAAACTGTTCCAGTCCCCTTTAACATTGAAATCGTGTCAATCAGCCCACTACTTAAACACAACTTAACAGAAGTATTGAACCATGACGTTAATGCAAAGGCTCCCTACAAGCCAGTCATTAGTGCCTATACCGTACACTAAACGACTAAACACGAAGGCAGGCCGAGTGGAAAGCTTTTTTAGTGAATTGCGAACTGTTACACTGATGCGTTCACTGGGCAGTTATTCAAACTGTTGACCACACACGCATAACCATATTAACTATGGGCGTAATCAGCTTAATGTGGCTCTTTGAGTAGGTTAAAAAGCATTTGATATAATATGCTGGGTTTGAAGAAGAAAATAAAACACACAAAATCACTGTGTTGTCACCTATCAACCATTCTGAACTACATTTCTTCTGTTTTGGAAATTCGCATTAAAAATTACAAATATTATTTACATACAAAGTATTTTATTCAAAGTTGGTCACGTGACTTGTTCATTTTGTATGGGGGGTCGAAAAAAATTACGACGGATTTTCAAAAGTCATAGAACAGTTAGTAGACGACGTTGTTAAAGGGATGTAAACGTTCACAGATACACCCTGTATGTATAAAGACCCTTTATTTCGGCAACACGTATGCAAAGAGAAACCTTCAGAGCTCTATTATGCGCTGTGCCTCCACTTATGGGGCCTCGCATGATAAAAATATTGTTTAGAAGTTTGCAAAAGTCTTTATTCAATCTCATAGGAAGTATATTTTGAATCTATATGATAAAACGGAATCCTTTATATATCACTCATTTGATAATATGCCAGTTTGTCTTTCTTTTCTCCTCATTCTTTCGTGGAATAGCCTTCCTTGTTTTCTGGTCCCGCGTAAGGCCCCATAAAAGCGAGGCCGTGAGCGAGGGCCCACGCCAATGAGTAATGACTATATAGATTCATATTCCTAAAAGGTAACAATGAAATTGCAAAAAAGTATCATAAAAACACGCGACGTGACGGGTTCACTGCTCATACCGTGACGCGTAAAGGTTGAAGGCTAAAAACTAGCTCATTAGATGAAAAGGGCGTATTTAATTACATGATTGCTTTTGTAATCCTAGCTAGCCAGCGCTATGTTTAGCATTTTTCATACAATGGTGCTTTAATCTACTAATCAATAGGTAGGTAGGTAGATGTTAAGATATTGGTATGGTAGAACATTGCCGCCCATGGACATCTGTAACTCCAGTGAAGTCACAAGTGCCGCTGCCAACCGTTAAACTTCCCTATCTCCGGATTGGGACTATGGTACCCTCACTCACTCGACAAAACACAGTGCAGGATAGATTTCTATGATTAAAAACTATGGAGGAGAGCCAACAGTCAAGCCCCATTACAAACGGAGACTAAAATTAATCATGGTTTAAAAATTATGCTGTCTCTTTTATTAAGGTGACAAATTAAAGGGATAGCAACAGTTTTAAACCAAGACTAACTTTAGACCACATTTTGTAATAAGGGGGAAGAGGTTTCGGAATAACTCCGTATGATGTTATCGTATATTTTTAATTACCAATAATGTCCACAATTTAAAGAGATCATTAAGATAAAAAATAATTTACCTCTCGTAATAATTACGGAACACCGATTGTGACTTAAAAGTGCAATCAGACACCTACTTTCCGAAATTAGGTATTCATCGAGCAAAAAAGCGGTAAACAAACTAATAAAATATTTTTAAACCTTCTCTTACCGTTTTAAATACCAATTGCGGTTTTGCAATTTACAATCTGTGGTGTAATAAAAGTCGGCGTGGAGATAAGGACTCAATGAATGTTGGCAACATGTCTTTTAGACAAGGATGGAATGCTGTTAGAATAGCATTGTCAATAAAATTAATTAAGATGGAGCGTAATAAAATTTGTCAAGGCTGTAGAGACTGCGACGTCTTTGCATTCTTTTTGGCGCCAATTTGGCTTAACGGTACGTTTACAGTACGAAAATTTTACATGGACAGGGGAGCGGTGCATAGTAGGTTAAACTAACAAGTAACAACTGCATTTTTATAAAGCAGTCTCACTCGTGCCCATGCAGTGGTCTGAATTAGGTTGAGTTTTGGTTTTACACTCAAACTCATTTCATTCATACAGCAACTATAAGAATAGAACGGATAGAGATCTCCAAACCCGATATTAATTTAAATCTTATGGAAGTGGAGGCCCCGTTGGACTAGTGGTTTAAGTACCTACGGTGCCGCGATGTGGCGGTCCCAGGATCGATACCCAGGTTGAGCAAAAAGTATGTTTCGAAAACGAACCTATCTCGGGTTTGTGATCATCAATTCTTACCGCAAAAAAATTAAAAAGCCCATCATAGTAGCGATGACTTGATTTCTTTAAAGAGGACTTTTCCCTCTATACAGGATGGTTTTTAGTGACGTCAATTTTTTTAGATTCCTCAAACCTGGGGGTATCCAAAAATACCCCATGTATGTTCAGCGATTTTTTTGTTGTTTTCGAGTTATAATTTTTTGAAGGTTTTTTTAAATATTCTACCAGCAAGGCTTAAAAAATCCATAACTTTTTTTTTATTGGCTATTTTGTAATTCTTTTTTCATGACATGATTTTCTAGAATGTTATAACTCGAAAACTACAAAAAATCGCTGAACATACATGGGGTATTTTTGGATAACCCCCAGGCAGGAGTGAGGAATCTAAAAAAAATTATTCACGTCACTAGTTAGACCAACCTGTATATAGTATAGATAGGTTGATATTTTCCTTTTTTTAGGAAGTGGCAAAACATTTATCCTATGCATTTTTAACTCATTTATGCAATTTCTGCCAAATTTTGTCCTTGTTCTACCAAACGTGCGATACGGACACGTTATTAAAATTTAAATGTATCATGGCGTATTTAGAGCTATGATTTTAACTTTTGATTAATTTCTTTTCCAGAATGAAGTCTAATTCGGTGGTGAGCGGGGAGAAGGAGCCGGCGCCCGCGCCGTCGCCCGCCGACTCCGGAGTGTCGGAGCTCGAGAGGGACCACCATGATTACGGGTAAGCTACAGCCACCAATCACCAATACCACCACCAATCACCAATGAGATGGACTGACCAGATCAACGCACTTACGTTTAAGGCATTTAAAGCCGTACAATACAGGGTGTATCTGTGAACATTTACATCCCTTTAACCACGTGTTCTACCGACCATTCTGAACAACATTAAATTTGTTCTATGACTTTTGAAAATTCGCATAAAAAATTATCATTTTTCCATACAAAGTCGGTCACGTGACTTGGTCATTTTGTATGGGGAGTCGAAATTTTTTTCGAAGAATTTAGAAAAGTTGTTGAACAAATGTTGTTCAGAATGGTTGGTAGAATACGTGGTAAAAGGGATGTAAATGTTCACAGATACACCCTGTATGTGCCTAAATAACTATACCCTGGACATCTTTAAGGCAAGAGTGAACAGGCATCTTCTAGGCAAACGCGTGTCATCCTAGACCTCATCGTCACTTTTCATCAGATGCGATTGTGGTCAAGCGTTGGCCTAGTGTAATAAAAAAAATACCCTGCAGTAGGATCAAGATACAGGCTGATAATGATAGGTGGCTGACGAGTAGACGGATCGCCTGATGGTAAGCGATTGCCGCCGCCCAACCTCACTCACTCGGCGAAACACGGCGCAGGTGCTGCTTCACGCCGTTCTTTTGTGAGGCCGTGGTATTACTCCGGTCGAATGGGCCGGCCATTCATGCCGAAGCGATTGCTCTCCCACGATTTAATTGTATCCGTCCGCGACGAGCGGCGATGTATGTTCAAGATCTTAAGTTGTGATTTTTGTGCAATAAAGTATATCTATCTATCTAAACGTTGTGTGACTCTTGCACTTGTACCGTACAGGGCTGCCATCCAGATTTATTACTACCTAACGGTACTGACAATTACTTAAGACAGGAACAAATATACGGTTAGGTAATTCTATACCAAAAGATAGTTGTAAACAAGCAAACTACTACGGCAGCCCAAAGATTTTACACTATAACAAGATGGTGTACTATGAAAATGAATGCAATGTTAATTTCGATTCTATGCAGTGGGAATAAAGATTACTTTGAAATGCCAAATCGCTTTACAGAAAATCGAGCCGAGCGAGATGGCGATCGACAGGAATATGTCCTTGTCTAAAAGGCTGCCATCATAAAAAAAAAAACCTTTGTGGTATAACTTACACAAAGTTTATATTTCTTCTTCTGGGGAACTTTTAAAATATTGAATAATTTAAAGGAATGATACGTTGGAATTAATAATGTCTTTTTTATTTTTTTAATTTTAAATCATGATAAACGACTAGTTTTATGTAAAAGTCGGTGATATGGTAGTTTTAATTATAATAAATATGCAACACTTGGCGTCTGGACATCACCAATATGGCGGCGGCAAAAATAATTTGAAAGATTGTATTATTGTGACGACAAAAATAAAGTGTAAAAATTGTGCTTATTTATTTAATAATGGTTCTCACTTGTTGTGTGATAGGATGCAAAAGTGAATCATATAAAGGTTGCGGTGTATCTTTTCATAAGTAAGTGTTTAGTCAAAGTTTTATTTTTGAATTGAGTAGGGTGTCCATTTCGCTTGTCATCTAAAGGCTGGATTTTTTACTGTTTCAGATTTCCAAAGAATGAAGAAATTAAAAAAAGGTGGCTTACCGTCATACCGGAAAAAAATACTAAACAAGTGATTTTCAAACGTTTCTAATGTAAGTCCAACCTTTAGATGATGATCAGTTCATATAGATAGTGCATTCGCATATAGTGCTAATGCAATAAAATGTAAATTTTCAAAGCTGTATTTTATATTTATGAAAATGTAAAATTTCTTCTAAGACTGAGACTCAATGCTCATAAAATTAATACTTGAGTGAAACATGTGAGACATGTAAAGCAATATAAATTTAATATTTTGTTAAATTAAATAATGCTTTTATAAAGACACCGGGTTTTCATTTATTTCAAATTTGCATTAGAGAGATTTGATACCCTAAGATCTAGTCTACCTGTTACTGGGATCAAGTCTCCCAGAATAGGGGACAATTGATCCTTTTGGAAAGTTCTGGGAAAATGCAAAAAAATATATATATATGAAGCACTAATAAATATAATAATCAAATAATGAGGAACAGTAGGTAGTTAACAAAATTGCCTACCTATGTACGTTTTGTTTTTATAGAACTAACAATGGGGATCAAGTGTCCCCAGTTTCCCCAAGAGTTTGTGAAAAAAATTAAATTTTAGTCAATAATCTTGCTCCTTAGAACCTTCAAATCGCAAAGTGTGTACGTTTGTATGAATAATACGCTATGGCCGGTTAAATGTGCCGCAGAGTGTATTATTATAGGTAGGTAAATAGAAAATCTAATAGGGCTAGCACAAACTTTTCGAAAAGTCGGTAGTCTCTTCGTATCGTACGTATACATAATAAGGAATTTTAATTTGGAACTTGTGTTTTTTTCATACAAAATTGCTCATAAATACTCAAACGATACTTTGAAACGTTCGTGCTAGCCCTTCTAGTTTGAATGGGCTTCACGAGTTTCCTAGAGAAAGCGATGTCCGACTCCCACGTGGGTGGACTGAGTTTGACAAACAATAATTGTAATCGAAAATCTAAATCGTGTGGTCACCTTATTAGAGTAGGACGCCAATCAAGTTATAAACATCTCACGAGGCTCGAATGCAAGTAATGAGTACGCCATCTAGTTCTTATATACAATATCTTTGCGGCAGCCACGAATCTATTTGTCTTGTTTCGTCGTTCATCAGGAGACAATAGACAATACTGTACAAACAGACACACAAACCACTAGCACGATCGTAGGTATCTACATGACCACTCTTCAAATAAGACATGTTATATTTTGTATTTTGGAAATACAGTCTCTAAGTCCTACAAGATAAGGGTTGATATCCCACGGAGATTATCTAGCATTTGGTTTATGTAGCTGTACCGATTATTTAGTCTTATGACGTTTAAGTAAGGTTTAAAATTACACAATTTAATGTAACTTATAAGGAAGAAACGCTATGTTGTTTTCACGCGATTGCCAATTTTATGGCCTGCTACAGAACGCTAGTTACCTAGTTAGTCAAACTGGCCAGACGAAACCACGGGCTTGGAATATTTAGTTTTCTTATATAACAGTTTTGAAATTATTCTATTACGATTTCTTCAATGAACTTATTTTTGTGAGCATGTAACATAAGCATCTCTCTATAATCTGAGCGTGTAAGCGCTTTGGAGCCTGGTGTGCGCTTAGACCGCGATTGAAACAGGGAGGAGGTCCAATCTCGACAAAAAAGAGATGACCTCAAGGCGCGCCCACCTGCTGCCATCCCCTATTGCTACAATGGTGGTGTGCTAACATGTCCCCTCTGTGGGCGCACATTTACTGCTAAGATTGGCTACGCCAGTTACTATAAAGCACACCAGAAGGCAAGAATACCTTAGATCCTCAATTTACCTAATGTACAAAAAGTGGTCGCCGTAGCCGAAATCGGCTGGGAAGGCATCATCATCATCATCAATTACAGTCTGGCCTTCGCAACTCATTAACAGGAGAACCAGACTAAGAGTCATGGTTGCACGTTTGAGAAACTATATGAAACGTGCAGATTTCCTCAAATCCTCACGATATTTTCCCTCACCGCCGAGCTAATGGTAGGATAACGCACATAGCTTTGAAAAATCCAGAGGTGCATGCTCGGATTCGAACCACGACCCTCCGAGAATTTAACCCAGTTCCTTCGGCGCTTGGGACAGTAGGTACTACTGCTCCATCTAATCTATTATTTCTCTATGAGCCTTGTTCATTCAAAAATCCTGATACTCACATAAAAGCTCATTCATAAATTCTCATCGTGCTAAATGCCGAACTACAACCATTTGTCGCTTCTTATGCCAAAGTTCATGGGTTTAAATCTAACTCAGGACAAACATTCATGTAGTTATGAAGTTTATCTGGGTGTAATTTAAATGTATTTACGTAGATATTATATCTGTGTATGTATACCTACTCTGTTAACAGATTCATGATATTTATTCTTGAGAAACTGTTACGGAGTTTCATAGTATTATAAACCAATGCTGAGGCTACCATACTCTATGATGTAAGCGGCAGTGTTCTTGTTCTTGATGCATTATAACAATGATATCCATTTCGTACAGTGCTTAAGCTACTTAATTAGCAAACACTTCAACGTATGAGATGTTGTAAGAATTTCTTATGACTATTCCAGCACGACTGACCGCCTCCGAAGCCACGAAGTCCGACTCCGAGCACCGCGCGGCCTCATGATGCAGGGCTACTCCTCGCGCTCGCGGGACGAGAGAGACGCCGAGCTGGCCAGGGTCAGGAGGGACCGGGCCCTCCTCAGGCAGAGACTGGAGGATACGGAGTGGAGCCTGTGCCAGCGAGCTGGGGAGATCGCGCTACTGAAGACGCAGTTGAAGGATGCACAGGTCAGTTCCTCCTGATATGATAGATTTCGTATTGAAACCAGGAAAAAGACGCCGAGCTCGCCAGGGTCAGGAAAGACCGGGCTCTCCTCAGGCAGAGACTGGAGGATATGGAGTGGAGCCTGTGCCAGCGCGCTGGGTAGATCGCGCTACTGAAGACGCAGTTGAAGGATGCACAGGTCTGTTCCTCCTGATAGGATCCATTTCGTATTGAAACCAGAAGAAAGACGCCGAGCTGGCCAGGGTCAGGAGGGACCGGGCCCTCCTCAGGCAGAGACTGGAGGACACGGAGTGGAGCCTGTGCCAGCGAGCTGGGGAGATCGCGCTACTGAAGACGCAGTTAAAGGATGCACAGGTCAGTTCCTCCTGATATGATCCAATTCGTATTGAAATCAGATGTGGCTAAGACCCAGAGGGACCTGGCTCTCCTCAGGCAGAGACTGGAAGACAAGGAGTGGAGCCTATGCCAGTGTGCTGGGGAGATCGCGCTACTGAAGACGCAGTTGAAGGATGCACAGGTCAGTTCCTCCAGATAGGATCCTCTTTCTATTAGAGTACGAACTAGGGCCCAAATGATTGAATTCACCTGTGCATTCTTGACCGACTCAAAGTATAAGTATTAGCCAAGTCAGTAGGCAAAGAAAACACAGATCAGCACAGAACGCACACGATGCGTTTTGCTTCCTCTAGCTCTTCGCGACGAAATAATGGAATTCCTGAAGGCTGAAATGGACTCATCAAATAATTTATGTTTGCATTTAATACCAAATTGATTACACTTCATTCAGATTGAGGTAAGTAGCGACCTCTGTTGTAATTTGCTAGCACTAGATACTGCGCACGAGTTGCCTTGAATACACAACAGTAGATCGTAAGTTGTTACCATAAGATTCCGTCAGATGTCGCTACTAGTAACGTTATACATTCACTAAGTACTGTGCGCGTGCGCAGCATGCTCCGCACAGGTAGTTATCGTACCTACTATGTCGTATAATCAGATTGTAAAAACAAAGCGTGCTATGTGACGAATGCGGACAAGGTCCTGTTCAAATTGAAATTGCCCTATAAATGTACTTGGTTATAACTGTTCATTAACGATAATACTAAAATGTTTTTATCCTTATTTCAGAACGAGCAAACAGCCAAAGGCCACGAGTATCTCACCTTAAAAGCAGACTGCCGCCAGCTAAGAGAAGCCCTCGACAAGAAGGAAAAGGACATAATGAGGTTCCGAGCAGAGTCAGAGGAGAAAGAGAAGACGGTAAACCGACTGCAGGCGGAGGTCGACCGGCTCACCAACGATCTTATGGAGAGTGTCGCCAACCTGAACAAGACTAAAGAATCAAGCAAAATCGAAATGGAAAGATTAAAAACAGAACTCAAAGAACTTAGGCAAGAACTATCGGACGTCTCTCTGAGCGGATACGAGGGCATCGAATGCGGACGGACCATGAGAGGCATTTACGACGTTTGCAAGACAAATGAATACCATTGGAACTCCAGCGACAGTGCTCTAGAGGACGCGGAAGTGCAAAGACTCAACGGAGAGATGCCGGACCCTTGCGGCAGCCCGTGCCCCGCCGGGGCGATGGTCGAGAGACTCAAATGCGAGATGGAAGCCAAGGAGACACAGTTCAACAGCGAAAGGAGAAAATGGTCGGAAGAGAAGGACAAAGTCCTGAGATACCAGAAGCAGCTACAACTGAACTACGTCCAAATGTTCAAGAGGTCGCGCTCCCTTGAAGCGGAGGTGGACGGATTGAGGCTAGAACTCGAACTATGCAATAAGAACATGAAGAATTTGAACAAACACGGAAAGACAATAGAATTGTAACGCTACCAAATTAGATAGTAATATTTATGGCTATTCACCTGTAAATATTTAAGTGTAAGCCCCAAGATTATCTTGCCCTCGATATGTCAGTGTACCCTTCAGAACTTATGATCACTAAGTTTGTCCAAGGCATAATACTCAACTGGCAACTCTATCGACAGATTACGAGTTAAATTATTGTACATTATTTAGTCTAAATTACGGTACGCATGTACGTTTACAGTAAGTGCCTACTTTAAGTTATAGTAGATATTAATAAAAGTATTTTTGATTATAAATGTTGTTTGGAAGTTGACACGTAGCTATAAGAGTGAAGTGGTCGCTATAGTGCACAGACTAAGGAGAAGATACTACCTATAGTGAGTCAAGAAAGTAGATTTTTAGGAACTGGGCTTCATGTTTTATAACTAATGAAGTAACTATGGTAACAATATGACATAAGCGGCAGTGCACAGTAAAGTGGTGCCATCAATTATTTCACAGCTGTAATAAGGATTAAGGACACATTATACGTTGGGAAACGAAGGGACGATGGCCCGCCCTGCAGCATAACGGACTTACAACGGTGTTAGTTGAATGCAGACTGCACAGGACTGAGATAGTAGACGCATCTTTAGACTCCCCTTAAAGGCCTACGTTTATCAGTGGAGGTCGAATATCCTTTTTATTGTTTGGTAAAAAAAAACGCTAGACTATGTGCAAATAGTTACGTGTTTATTGCATACACACTTGCATACACACATTTAGGAGCAGAACCTACCAATACAACTATATTCTTACTTTAAATTGAAGAAAAATATAGGGCGTTTCACAAGTATTGATCTGATTGGAAGTTTGGACATGGAATACCTTTCAATTTCAAAAGAAGACATGACAACGGCTGGTTATAGTTTTAGAACTTAGGTTTCAAGCTGGAGAGGCCTAGATTTCTTGATCTGAACGTGAATCCTTCTCCTTTGATGTCGGTGTTGTTTCTCGTAATCTTCGCCGGTTCCACCTGCAATGACAGTCGTTCACTGAGAAACTCAAACAGTTACCACTTCAGCCTGTTCATCGGCGCCATCATTCAAGATAACCGCAGAGAGGGTTACGCGAGTGGAAAATCCGCTAGATGGCGTACTTGAGAAGTGAGGTCCATCTACACGGTGATTGGTTATTTTTGATGTGAGATGTTAATATGTCATTAAACAGCCCATGACGTCGAAGTTGGACCTTAGTTCTCACGTACGCCATCTAACGCATTTTTCACACGCGATAGCCCCCAACCAGGTAAGAATAACACTAGATTTTTACGAATAAAGCTATTGCTACATAGACGATGCTGCCAACTGGTGCCATCACTTTGAACTTAAATAACTGGTTAGTCAATGCAAAGTGCTGCCTCATATCCCCTCCTAAGCATAAACGCATTTAAACGCACCTTAAGAACATAGCAATGAGTTAGAATTTTTTTTCACTTAGCAAAATTGTATTGGGTTTATGCTTAGAAGGGCAGACTGCGTGTGCCCTATATCCAATACTAACCAATATTATACACATTTTGGTTGTAGATGGGTGTTTGGACGCAACGTATGATTACAAATGTTCATGAACCGGCCATATTTGACCATCTACCTATTTCTATATCTGGACACAACCTTCGAGCGTGATATCACAAGCTAATGACTAACGTCTACGTGTGACACAGACCAATGGTAAGGTAGAACCGCACGTGACGTCACCAAATAATCCACAATGTACGGTCAGCCAAAAAGTTGTGGAAATTACAGCGCGTTGTGCAATATTAGTCGTGAAAAATGGTAAAAAAGGTTTTTACAGACGGAGAGCATTTCCTACCACTGATGAGCTTTTTGGGTCATAAATAGATAGTCGGCCGATCGTAAACTGGAAAGCCGGTGTGACAGAAATGTATGGGGAAGCTTTGACCTAAATGTGCCGTAAAATTGGAGCAAACATTGGCGTAGCGCCCCAGTTTCAAAATGAATGAACAAATTTTAAAATGAAGTCAATTACTCGTTGTTACAAATAGATACTACCATATTCAGAATGACTATAAAAGCTACAGTTTTCTGCTTACAGTGTTACTCGCGTAACTAAATAATAGGTTGCACATTTTACGTACAGGATTATGCAGCCTACGTTAGATACACAGACGTGGCAAGGATTTTCAAATCTCGTTTTTTGAGTATATTCGTCTCATTTAAAGTAATTAATAAGAGGAGAGGAGGAGGTATTAAGAGAGAAGAGTATTTACATTTTAGTGTGACTAAAAATTAAGCTATTATTCAGTTCCGTATGTTGCTTATTGGATTGGAGTGACATACTTTTAAAAAGTTACAAATAAGGTAGACTTGTCAGTCAATCTAAATGGTGCCTAAATATTGACTTGGAAGAAGTTTCTTGGTTTTAATTTAGGTGACGTAACAGCCTGAAGTTAGTCGACAGTCGCTATGACATTATCGACTAAGTTGAAAGTAACTAATTAACATTTGCTGCTTAAGTCTCGTCACATCAGGTACTAACAATGTTGCGAGCGTTATGTACAAAGTCAGTAAAGACAGTTAATTAATTGAACTTTCCAGTTTCCAATTAACATTTGCATCGGGTACTACGTAACTACTTTTTACGTTGAAATGTTTCCACCCAGAACTTAATCTTGTAGCGAAGTACCTACCTGCGCTTAGATCATGATCCATAATATTTATCTTTTCAAAAACGTCCAAACAAACGTCATACTTAATTTAACGGGTATGTGTGCCAAAAATGTAGGTACACTTACTGCAACCTTGTTACACATTTTGTAAGTAATGTAGATATAGTTTGAAACATCCACCCCAGGACTTAACAACAGCCCGCATACTACCATTATTTTATAGGGAATACCGCCCACGAAGTGGTGGCGAATCCTCACGCCCCTCCCCAGGTAGTGGGGCCCACTTTCACTGCGGGACCGACACTGATCTCACAGTTAAACTTGAGGTAGCAATAAAGACAGCCCCGAGGGCCGTTCCTACCAGGCTGAGGCAGAGGACTGTGGATTGGTTCTGGAGCCCACTCACTTCCAACCTTAGAGAGAAGAGAGACGATAATATACCTGAGTGACGTCACCAATAACGGACCGCTTTCTGATCTTGTACCACCAGTATTCGACTCCCAGCGTGATGCAGGCCAGCCCGATACCCATGAAGATTACTATGAACACTCCTCCGATGTTCTGGATCGAGATGCCGTCCGACTGGAAATGTGAGATAAATAGTATAAAGATTTGATACCTACGGGTACCAACATCCAAATCAAGCAATCACATTGCTTGATGCATCAAGACACAGATAGGAGCTATCTTCCAGTTCGCACGTGCAAGGTAGGTAATCGTAATCCGGAATTACGAATAACAAACAGTGCAAATTACTGCAGTACAGTTATTGGACAAGCTCGTACGGTAGTCTTTTTTATATAGTGGCTCAGTATATTCATCTCGGCCTGATGATATGAAGGGAAGCCCACGTTGCAGTTACAACGGACTTATTATGTCAACCAGTCTTTAGGGCGCAACCGGGAACAAAGATGATGATGAAACGAACAACACATAACAACGGATAACCCCAGAGATAACTTGCGTAGGTACCGTTTATTTTCGTTAAGAATAAGGCATTATCTGTTGTTTATACACAGATAAGACCAATTTTACTTTCTAGTTGAGGTCAAATCATCTATTGGTCAATTTGTTAGTTACTTACTGAATTACTTGGTAAAGTATTGAAGCTATAATTCTTACAATCCTATTGAATCCGACTATTGGCACATATGTGATAATAGTGGGCATGTGTTTGCGCAAACACAAGTGCAATACTCCATATTATGTTACCTGATCATCCTGTTTTTCACATTTCATTGCCTTTGGGTTGTTAGTCCACCAGTTTTCTTTTAATTTTTCTAGTTTTCTTTTGTTAAGCAGTTGAAGAATTCTGTAAGACAAAAATATTACACAATATTTTGTAACTATGTGAGTGATCAGTTCTGGAAATGATAACATCTTTAGAGATTAGTGCTTAGTAATTGTAAGATCACTATACAATTTCAGACAACGAAACAGTAGTGGATTCGATTCCCACTCAGCTGCATTATTTCTATTCATATCTACGTTTGGTGAACAATTTCATAAATTACTTCAGCGTAATGTGTTTTTCTCGCCAATTTTCTCGGTATCAAAAATATTTGTCTACAAACGTAAAGCTACTATGAACATTCCATTGCAAAAGTTAAGTATTTACATTTCTTATTTGACCTTATCTTCAAAAAAACTTTGATATAAGTAGCAGACGCTCATTAGTACAGTCGACGATGAAACATGTTTTTTTTCTTTCTTGTTTCTTCATAAAAGTTTAAAGTGCTCGTAAATTGCATATGCATCTTTGCTGACCTTACAAAACTGTTTATGCAACAAGAAAGCCAGAAGTGGCGTATCGGGCAAACAAAATTAAACTGAACTCGTTCGTAGCTGTACAAATGTCACCGCGGTCACCTTTGCTTATGGCGATTTGCATAAAACATTCACTTGCAGTCAGTTTTAAAATTTTATAACGCTATTGTACTAGGAAATGCTTAAGTGGTTTTCAATTTGTTTGTATTGAACATTTGGGCTTTGAAGTCGGCAAATTTTGAATGTGTTTAGCATGCTAACAGAAATGTACACATGATAAGTGGGTGATCGAAATGGTACTAATCAATTATTTACAAGTCAATGTTGGAATGATGCAAACTAAAATATTATCTTGTAGCAAGATAGAATATTTTGAAGAGCATTGCTCCTGTGTGTGGCCTTGTAAACGGAAACGTAGGGTTGCCCAAATTGAGCGACTAAAATATCGACGGTTAATTACCAATACCAGATATCTAACATAGGTTTTTCAAGGAAATCACTTTTTTATGTCAATAGCATTAAGGTGGATTTTATATGTTATTATTTATTTTAATAGTTGGTATTGGCAATTAACCGTTGATATTTTGGTTGGCGTAAGTGCGATTCCACTAGTGGACAGTGTCGACAGCCCTCGCCACTTAAGATGGCAGACGCTAAAAGTGTTGTTTATCAAATGCTCAGAAGGTTTTAACGTTAAGCTAATCATTTTAATGCAGACTGTATCACTGACTGACTGTGTAGACTGTGGTATACATACATCGTTTATTTGAAACAACATAGACACACACCTACATGCAATTATTACAAAAGAAAACACTAAGTCAGCGGTCGTCACACTTTACTGTTCAAGGGCCACATATAACAATGTGAGCACTAGGGCCTGGGCCGCAGTATATGTAAATGCGTTTCAAGAGCTTTTAATTAAAAAGAAATCTACTTTATCGCGGGCCGCACAAATAACGGCCGCAGTTTGACGACTACGGCACTAAGTACTCACGCATTATTGAACTGGTCCTTCAAAGGCGATCCCTGCTGCACAGCTATCGCATACGGCTTCCTCGAGAACTCATCTCCTACCATCTGCAGGTCACAGCTCGTGAGGACATGGTACCTCACATCAGTCCCGTCTCCCAGCCAGGCGAAACCTTCACTAGAACTCTTGGAGTCCCGCACTCGTTGGATCGCCTCTTCAATGGAGTTGGGGAGACCAGCTTCCTTCATGGCTTGCCACATCTTGCTGTACTTGTCGCTCACTGGGTAGTCCCATACAGCTAGCTTTGCTCGCTCGACGTCGGTTAAGCTGTCGTTTAGGCTCATTTCCTTCCAGATTCTGAAAAAAAAAATTATGATAGTAATACATTACATACATTCCTACATATTTCTCCTACATTGCTATGACATGATGACCTTCATACGAAAAAAAATTTGTCAGACCATGTAAAGAAGACGTAACCGTAATGACAAGAGATTACAGGCTTTCCTTAAATTACGTCACACGTTAAGAGGGAGGGTCACACTTCACCGAAGAAGTCGGTAAGTGAAGTGTGACTTTGAATAAATGGGGATGGATGAGACCTACAGGCCATACTACCCCTAACGTATAAACTGGGGCGGCAATTCACGCCGGTGTTCTGTGAAGCCACTATGGTCACACTATGGTCGAGTCGGTTCATTCATGCCGAAGCGTGGCTCTTCCACTACTACTACTCTTACTACAATAAATAAAAATTGACAAGCAAATCTGTTCACCGCATCGTTCACATTTCATTTGGCAGGCCATTGATCTCGTATACTAGACGTGCAATCATGCGTTGTTCCAATTGGATTTCAGCTCGACCCTCGCCTGGCCTTCCACTTCATTACTTCAATCAGCGGCACATCAAATACTCGCATTGTATACTTATGTATGATATAATCGTTTACTCTGTATGTTACTGTTTCCATTCAGTTAGATGTAAATTATTTTTATTGATGTCCTTAGTTCGGGATTAACTATGCGTTACACTTAAGGCTTGCTGTTCTATTCTTTAGACTAGATATGTCTTACAGGATTGGTAGATTGGGGTTCCTTTTCGCAATTCTACAGAGGAAAAATAATGTTGGGAAATTTCGGGGAAATAAAATCTTCGGGGAAACTATTTGAGGGAAAAAAAATAACAAAGGGGAATAAAATTTTGAATATTGTATGATCTAAAGGCCATGTAGGATCGATCATTGATTCGCCTTATAAACTGTTTCGTTTTTCAATTGCGATGGAAACCATATCTATAATTAATTATAATAATATTCTTAGGTAATTTTTCAATTTGACGACTCCGCATGAAATTAAACAAGGAGAAAGAACAACTTTGTAATGTAAAAGTTGTGATTTACGTGCAATAAAGTATATCTATCTATTTAACTCTTGAAGAGGATTGGCTGCTAGGAGTACGGTAAGGTTCCGCAAGAAGGGTGAGCGTGCTGCTGTGTATAACTTGGAAGCACAATCAAGCTATACACAGTAACACGAATATACAATAGTCGAAGTCTTCTCCTCCTAAAACAGCACTCGCATTTCTGTAGATATTTTTTTATTTGTTAGGTTGTTGACCTTTTCTTCCTAAACTTTCTACGTGCGGAGAAACACGGTTTTCATTAATTTTGCAGTAAAGCAAATACCGCTATCAAAGAAAGATGTATCGTTATCAATTCTTTCTTCCAAACCTGAGGTCGATGACCGATAACAATGGGACGTTTGCTCAGTTGTGATTACGTACGATATTTGGTTTTAAGATTACTTGTAAATTTTAACGCAAATAATATTTTGGTTTTTTAGTCCCAACAAAAAATATTTCAGAGTCTTTTAGCATCACATGATGACGCCGATAATTCCTTAATATAAAACGGGACAGACTGAGTTGAGGTTTAAAAAAAGGGTTGCGAAGGTCAGACGGCAGTCGCTTCATTGTGATTACCAGACTCCAATCCTGAATCCTTAGAATAATCATGGTCTAAGCGTATGCCGGCCGGGCAACTGACATCATCATCATCAGCAACCCACGCTCGTCCATTGCTGGACATAGGTCTCCCCCCATGCACGCCACCGCTCCCGATTTTCGGCCACTCTCATCCAGCTCACTCCAACTCCAACTCCCAACTGACAATTATACGCTAACAATGATGAGAGAGAACAAATCCTGGATCATGGTCCAAACGTTCCCTGGGTTTAGACAGTTAATAGGGTATTCAGGTTATCCGAAAAGACGAAACACTCGAGCGATGTAATCGTCACTCAGCACCATCTATTGGTATTGTTTAGAACTTTAAGCCTAAAAACGAAGTTTGAGCGGGCCACTAGTAGCCAGAATACATGAATATGTACAAACGTACATACATGAATACGTAGATATACATGATGATACTTACTCGTAAAACCTGACTTCAATCAGCGCCATTCTTTCGAAGTAAGTCATCGCGGCGGACCCGTTGAGGGGCGCGTACTGAATCTTGTACTGTTTGGAGAGGTCGTCCAAGGACTCGATGGGAGTGTCCAGCCGGGACACTGTGAGGAACGCGGCCAGGTTGGCAGTGTATGAGGCTATGATGATGAAGCTAAAAGAAAATGAAATACAATTTTTTTATGTGAATAAATTAGGCCTAATCCCATCATAGTAGCGATGACGATTGCTATGGAGGCATTGGCAATGCAGTGGGACAGAGTGTAGGCTGACACTTCACTTCACTGCATTGGATTGATGGCATGTAGTTACACGGATCACCAACACCACCAACATTGTCCACAACATATTTTGTTCTGCGACTTTTGGAAATTCATCGTAAAATATAATAATACTAGCGGCCGCCCGCGACTTCGTACGCGTGGAGTTAATTATTGACACTTACCGTCATATTTTGGACAATCCACACAATATATTTTTATAAATTGTAGCCTATGTGTTATTCTGATGTATAAGCTATATTGTGGTAAAGTTTCATTCAAATCCATTCAGTAGTTTTTACGTGAAAGAGTAACAAACATCCATACAAACTTTCGCCTTTATAATAGTAGTAGGATGTGGTATGCGAATTTCCAAAAGTCGTAGAACAAATATGTTCACCATGGTTGGTAGATTAGGTGGCTAAAGGGACATCCCCTTTAATTTTGGTTGGTTCGCGTTCATTCCTGTTTTAATTTTGCGGGCTCTTTTTGAATTCCTTCTTTTCCTCCTGCTCCTCCAAATGACACAAGTAAAGAGCGTACCTAACTCCTTCTTAAAATGACGGCAGAACATCAGCGACTCTACTGATGTCGCAGATGTTCATAAACAGCGATCATTTAGGATCCCATGACCCGCTTGGTGTCCACCAAGTCTAGTTGAAGAGTATACAATATGTTCGTAAGCAGCGGAGATCATAAAGGATCCAATGACCCACTTGGATGCCCATAGTTGAGAAATAATGTTAGATATCATAGTTACCCAAACAACCACCAAGTCGCTGCCAGCAGTCTCCCTGACAGGTTCTTCGGGGCCTCCCCCCCTCCCTGAGGAGTCAATGACGTCATGCAGAACCACAGACACTCTTTCAGCGTGAACTCTCTCTTCTCCTCGTCGTCTTTGTACTTCTCCCGGTTGTTTTGATAGCTGTATGGACTCCATTTGTCGAAGACCCACATGAGAAAGCTGGAATAAATCAATGAACAGGCGAAGTGTATTCTACCAATCATCCTGAACATTTGTTCTATGACTATGAGAAATTCTCATAAAATAAACAAAATAACTTTTCATACACAGTCGATCACGGGACTTTTTCATTTGGAGAAATTAGGGAGAACTGATAACCGTTGGGGCCGTAAAGACCTTGAGTAAAGACTGCGAAGACGGTAAGCGTAGTGTTAGACGCCCTCCGACAGAAGGGGAGAGAAGTGTGGGTTGCTGATGATGATGATCTTGTTCAGCATGATTGGTAGTTAGACGTTGGTAAAGAGATGTAAATAAGCGGTAAGCCGTCTTTTTACCCAAATGTCCGGCTAAACTGGTTAGATGGTCCTGCTGTTTGTTTAAATAAGACCTGGCTACTTTAATAGGATAGTTGACTAATATCGATGTAGTAAAAAATATTGATACTTTACCAAAATGTTGGTAAATAAGAACCAATAGCCACAATTTTCAGTTAAAAATATAACGTCTAGCTGGTTTTGTGAGCATTCAAAGTTTCATGGGCCACTCCATTTTTAAAGTTTATAATATTATAAAAATAATTATATCATTGAACTACCCACACATTAAACACAAACTTTTATTATAAAACTATGTACATAAACGAAACATTTGATATAGCTACCAAACAAAATTTGCTAGACGCGCATACAAGATACGAGCGTGTGACGTCACATGTTAGTAGCCATTTGTATAGAGCGTTTTTGGGCCCGCGTAAAATATGTGCTCTTAAAGTTGTGATATCTCAGGTAATTCAAATCAGAATCAAATAATTCTTTCAACAATGTTTCTTTAATAAATGATTAAACACATAAAAAAAAATAGTCAAATACCCTATTGTAGATGGTAGTCCTGCAGGTATTTGCATATGAAAACAATTTGCTAATAAATCACCAATCTTTATTAGTTTGGGTGAACAAAATTGGTTTCTATCTGTTCAACCGTGAAATCTTCAATCATCAGACGAAGCTACTTTGCTGTATGAATTGAGATAACTTCAACTCGCAATCTTCGAACTACAAATTACTTATGATTTTTTGTCTTGTTTTTTGCTTCGCTTCTTAACTTATAAGGGCATCTAAGTATATTTTTGTAAAAATATAACCGATTGTAGTACTTAACATGCGATTAGAGCGAAGATGGCTAAGTGGATGAGAACGCGCCTTCCATCCAGGTTCTCAGGTTTGATTCCGAGCATGCTTCTGTGGATTTTTCAAATCTACCCATAAGTGCTTATTTGTAGCATTAGCTTAGGTACAGACGTCAGCCACACATCAGGTTACTAAAACCTGTCAAATTCCCTCAATTAATATTAAACTTAATGTGGTTGGCAGTAAGATGAGAGTTGATTGAAGAAATTCGATAGTTTTGTATACTTTTATGTGTGGCTGTACGTAACTGAAAATTGTACAAGACCATAACATTTCAACAGTGAAGATCTATACAATACATATAATAAAAATGTAAAAAAGCTGTGTCTGTACATTGAAGATATTTATCTCAAAATAACTTAGGACGACTAAAAAACAGTAACAGAACATGAATCAATGATTTTTAAAATTTTTGTCTGTCTGTTTGTCTGTTTATCTGTTTGTCTGTTTGTCTGTTTGTTCGCGCTAATCTCGGAAACTACTAAACCAATTCGAATGAAACTTTTTTTATTGTATAGCTGTAATATCAGGGCAACTTATAGGATATATTATATTTTGAAGACCAGGCTCCTTGATGTAGAACCACAACAGCCCAGCTAAACTATAAGAGGTAGGTCAATGGCACTCTAACAAAAGTTGTTCAGATTGATGAGCATTTTATGATGCCATGAAAAAATCAAAGATCATGGAACATCTGGTTTGGAACTCTAAGAGCCCAGCTCCACTATAACAAATATGGAATGAAATGGAATGGAAAATTGTCAAATGTGATGAGCATTTTTGGATGAGATCCTATAAGGAAGGATATTCCAAACTTAAACCCCTAATGGAGCGAAAAGGGGGTTCCAAGTTTGTTCATCTTTAAGCCAAGAGTCATAAAGTTCACGCAAACGAAGTTGCGGGCGGCCACTAGTTATTAATAAAAATATCAACAATATTTATTTTAATACACGATTTCAACGCTCTACTCGGAAAGTAGTCGGTTGCAAAACTCATCTATGTTTAGATAACCTGATTCGGCAGAACTTCGCGCTCACGTACCACAGCCACATTTTATTTGGAGCTAGGCATTTCCCACTTTTACTGATTGATTTAATGGCTCCAGTGATTGACACGTCGCAGGTGGACTGGTAATGTGTCACTATAGTCGTGTAATTAATTGATGGATCTAAAAATTTTTGGCGCTATGTACTGCCGCTTATGTCATACGGTATGGTAGCCTCATAAGTTATGCTAACTCCTAACTAATAAAATGCGAAAGTATCTCTGTCTGTTACTCTTTCACGCCAAAACTACTGAACGGATTTGGAGATGGTCTAGAGTCTAAACCATCTCCAAATCAATCAAGGGTCTAGACCCGTGGTCGTCAAACTGCGGCCCGCCGACGTTATTTGTGCGGCCCGCGATATAGTAGATTTATTTAATTACTAGTCAACTACATATTCGTATTTATCAGAAATCAGTTTAGTACGCATATACTGCGGCCCGGGCCCTGATGTTCATGTTGATATGTGGCCCTTGAAGAGTAAAGTGAGACGACCGCTGGTCTAGACTCTAGACCCTAAGAAAGGACAGGCTACTTTTTATTTCGAAAAGGGGCTTGTAAGTTGTCAAAACGGGGGTGAAAATTATAATAATTAAAAATGCTACCCAAAGATACTATTCCACGCGGACCCTATAGAGCCTTCCCCTTATGTCTTGACTAAGACTACAGAAAACATAACAGTTTTGTCTTTAAAAGATTTTGTAATCGGTAGGTACTTGCGTCGTAATAATTATATTTTGGTTAAAGTTTACCAATTTATCCTCATAGAACTATTTCGGGATGGTCGCGTAATAATATCAACATAATACATTCAATTAAAAAACATAATTATTTGATATAATTGCGATGCGCCTATTTCGCTGGATGACTTAAAAATTGCGCCCGACAATGATCTATCAGAAGAAAGCTAAAGATAAAACCATTCTAATACAGCTAAGGTTTTCATACCTACATTTACTCGTATACAGAAATAAATTCTACAGGCAAGGCCTGTAATCGTAGGCAAACCGAAAAGATGAAATACGTGCGCGATGCGTTCAACCCCAAAAGAAAAGGAACCCGTTTCGTTTTGATATGATAGGTAGCAGACGAGCAGGCGGATCACCTGATGGTAAGCAACTGCCGCCGCTCATGGACACCAGCGAGTCTACAAGTTTTGAAAATTTGAGAAAAAAAATCCAGTAGGTACCCCATTCAAAAATTAACAAGTCACGAGACTACGAGAGTTTGTTTATACTGTTTTCCAAAAGTCATAGAACAAATGTTGTTCAGAATGGTTGGTAGAACACGTGGTTAAAGGGATGTAAATGTTCACTGATTCACCCTGTATAGTCAGTTGAGTACCTGCATAAATAATATACCTAAGTACTTAAAGAATTTGGTATGTAAGTTGACGGCATAGAAAAGAGCAATTGTACCAGTTTTTGCCACACGAAATAAGATTCTGTGCAGTTCATTGTGTGTGATGGCAAAACAACAATAACTGCGCAGTGTTGCACCTTATTTCGTGAGACATAAGAGTCAACAGTGTAATGTTTAATTGTTGTGTACAGTTGGCGGTTTGTACGTTAAAGCACTGCACGTTCTTACACAACAGCTATATTATAATTACGAGGTACTTATAAAGCATATCATATATACCTCTCCTGAAGCATGCTATTCAAAGAGAAAATTTGGGATTAGTGTATTTTTCGTTCGTGTCGTGTCGTTTCAGCATACGAGCTAAAGCGCGCGCTTGGAAATTCCAAACGCGCATCTACGGCGTCTTTCTGTGTGTTTACGTTTCCGTGATAGAAACGTTTTTCTGTCTACGTTTTTCACCTTACATTAGGTTGGACCTTATACCTATGCGCGCGTATAAAATGCTAACCTGAAAACGCACTTATACTTAGTACTCACTTTCCCAGTTGTATTTCCTTTGGACTCTCTCTCTAAAGCTCTTTAATCAATTATAGTTAACGTCATTCTTTTAACAATCGTCACAACGTAGATTTAACAGTATTTTGTGGTAGAATCTTAATTTTTTCTTTACAACTTTAATTAATAAAGAGGTATGAACATAGTCCTACTAATATTGAAAACGTTCCTGGTTCCTCCTTTTCCACACAAAAAATGCAAAGCCATTCGCTAATTTAAAAATAAAATTTGACATGTAAATGTTTCATCTAAGTTTATATGGTTTTGTTGAATTTATTTTCTAGAGTTGCAGCCAGTTCTATATACAAAATCGATTAAAACCAAAAAGTTTTTATGTAAGTATGTAAATGAAAAAGTCAAAACGCATATCCTGGCAGCTGCGCCTCAAAAAATAAGTAGACGCCATTATTTTATTTAAAAATTAAATTTGACATTAAATGTTTCCTCTTTTTTACTTTTTTCTACTGAGCGTTTTGTGCAGCCAGCGATTACTACAGCCAATGAGTTTTATAGTTAGGTTACGTACGCTTGTAATATTTACCTAGGTACTAACTAAGTACATATTTTGGTCAACTTTTTAGTCTCCTGTAATACTTATTTATAGTTATTATTTAGGTAATATTTTTAATAAAATTAATAACATTGCTTGCGTTATAAAAATGTAAGTACACTAAAGAAATATCCTTTCCTACTATTTTTGTGAAGCTATTATAATTACCTACGTATAATTATCTTTTTCTATCCTAACGTTATGTAGGTATAAAATGACAAATTGACAGAACTTTGACTCCTATAAATCTTATTTGGACAGAGAAATTAGTTGATGGTATCAAACTAATTAGGCGATGTTTGTTCAAGCTAACGACGGCACAAGCTATATACAAGTATCTCCTTGACATATACATCGGCAATACTTGTGTATCGTAAACAGGTAACAGCCCAGTTTGTGCGAACGTGTTTCATTCGTGTAGACATACCTTACACACACATCGATCGGCCCCGTTCCACATATCAGATAAGTAATAATGGTGTGTCGAACTCTATTGATTTGTGCGGCAATACCGTGTTATTATGACTTATGGGATGACAGACTAGACTAATGGCAGTGAGAGAAGTTTTTATGTGATAGGTGGCAGATGAGCAGACGGATCATCTGATGGTAGACGCTGGCCGCCGCCCGTATACTCTCGCAACGCCAGTAGAGTCACAAGTGCGCTGCCAAATTTTAACCCCTTTCCGACCAATTGGGGCTCCGGTACTGTCACTCACTCACTAGACGAAACACAGCGCAGGCGCTGCTTCATGCCGGTTTTCTGTGACACCGCGGTATCACTCCAGTCGAGCCGGCCCATTAATGCCGAAGCGTGGCTCTTCCACGTACGTAATACATAAATTTATGTATTACGTTACGTTACTTCTCCTTTAGCTTATTATCGGAGGCCAATCTTCTTCGTTATTTTTCATTTAGCTACGCGTTAATGAGCCGGCTAGTGTAATAATGTTACTATACAAATTCTATTCTAAATGAAGAATGTATAAATGTGTGTGTATGTGTACGACAAGCAAGAAAAACTAACCAAACGCGAAATATTTCATATTTAATGCATTTGTACAGACAGCTACTAGTTTGATGATGAAACACATGCGCTTCACAATATGGATATTCGAATTAAGAAATATGACACCAATTTTCCATGTGGCTATCCGTACATTTTTAGTTAAAGGATAATTACGATTTTTGCATCTCCGTTTTTATACTGTGTTGTCTATTTTTGTTTTAGACATTGGTTTTTCTAAAGAAAATATACTCATTTCGTTAAAATATACAGCTCAAATCAGTCAAATCACCGATCAATTTCAACACAACGTTGTCTTTTATTGTCCAAGCCATAACAAAAAAAATAGAAATGGCATCTTTATTATTTCGATTGAACGTTCACGCAATGCGCATACAGATTTTAATCTAAGTACGAGTAGTTATATTGCTGTTCTTTACTTTACTGTACTTAATAGATGATTCAATTCATCCGTAGACGCCGGCATCAAATTCCGGTTGTAGTACCATACATCAAAAATTTTTACTTGTATCCCGACTTCGTGTCTAGGTCGTACTTTGTTTCGGGTTGTAATTAGTCCCAATAAAAAATAATAATATTGCTTGCGTTCTAAAAATGTAGGTACACTAAGAAATATCATATCCGACTATTGTTATGAAGCTATTATAATTACCTACGTATAATAATCTATTTCTATAACGTTATGTAGGTATAAAATGACAAATTGACAGAACTTTGACTCCTATAAATCTTATTTGGACAGAGAAATTAGTTGATGGTATCAAACTAATTAGGCGATGTTTGTTCAAGCTAACGACGACGGCACAAGCTATATACAAGTATCTCCTTGACATATACATCGGCAATACTTGTGTATCGTAAACAGGTAACAGCCTAGTTGTGCGAACGTGTTTCATTCGTGTAGACATACCTTACACACACATCGATCGGCCCCGTTCCACATATCAGATAAGTAATAATGGTGTGTCGAACTCTATCGATTTGTGCGGCAATACCGTGTTATTATGACTTATGGGATGACAGACTAGACTAATGGCAGTGAGAGAAGTTTTTTTATGTGATAGGTGGCAGATGAGCAGACGGATCATCTGATGGTAGGCGCTGGCCGCCGTCCGTATACCAGTAGAGTCACAAGTGCGCTGCCAACCTTTTAACCCCCTTTCCCTCCAATTGAGGCTCCGGTAACGTCACTCACGCGAAACACAGCGCAGGCGCTGCTTCACGCCGGTTTTCTATGGACGCCACGGTATCATTCCGGTTGAGCCGACCCATTCATGCCAAAGCGTCTTCCTCGTATTACATCAGAGGCCAACCTTCTTTGTTATTTCTCATTCAGCTACGCGTTAATGAGCCGGCTAGTGTAATAATGTTACTATACAAATTCTATTCTAAATGAAGAATGTATAAATGTGTGTGTATGTGTACGACAAGCAAGAAAAACTAACCAAACGCGAAATATTTCATATTTAATGCATTTGTACAGACAGCCTGCTACTAGTTTGATGATGAAACACATGCGCTTCACTATATGGATATTCGAATTAAGAAATATGACACCAATTTTCCATGTGGCTATCCGTACATTTTTAGTTAAAGGATAATTACGATTTTTGCATCTCCGTTTTTATACTGTGTTGTCTATTTTTGTTTTAGACATTGGTTTTTCTAAAGAAAATATACTCATTTCGTTAAAATATACAGCTCAAATCAGTCAATCACCGTTCAATTTCAACACAACGTTGTCTTCTATTGGTCCAAGCCATAACAAAAAAAAATAGAAATGGCATCTTTATATTTCAGAGTTTCGATGGTACGAAATCACGATAATATACGAAACATACATGGAGAATTAAAAATACACGTCTAAGTAAGTAGTTATATGGCTCTTACTTTATCGTACTTAATAGATGATTCAATTCATCGTTAGACGCGGCAACAAATTCCGGTTGATATACCTACATTTATAGTTTCAAAAACCTTTTCTACAACATTTTTTACTTGTATCCCGACTTCTGTCTAGGTCGCGCTTTGTTTCGGGTTGTAATTAGTCCAATAAAAAAAACTAATCAAAAATAATCACAAGAATTTTCACTTGTATCCACCAAGGTCTGTGTACCATCAGGTGACGCTGTCGTTTTATCAGATAAAGATATATAGTGTACAGTTACGTTAATAGGACGGTGTCAGCGCGGTGCCCAGTCCAAATAGTAGGTAAGGATATTAGGATGTTATCGAAAAAGTCATAATAATGATACTGCACGCGGGCGTCCACGGTTTGATTCACTAATTAAATATTCATCAATGTTGGATAGATATTTTTTTGCATTTCTAAATATAAGTATGAGACAGACATCTGTCTCGACGTATATTATTAAAATAAACTATGACAGCAATGGCCTAGGGTCTTAAGGCAGCCTATAAAACGCGCCTTGTGCACATCAAGGTAAATAAACAACTGCAAGTGCAAGTTTCCTGATAGAGCTAATATTTAGTAGATGATCGTTAACAAGTGTGAGTGAGACATTTTCGTTTTGAGGCTCGGAACCCTAAAAATATAATTAACTGTTATAAAAAGTTAAGAAGGCCTGTGAATATTGGCGAAAATTAACTACCCAGGTCAGCCACACATCTGTAGCCTTACCATGAGTTTGAAATACTATCCTCGCTATCGAAAACTATCGCTTTGTCTCTTTCATTGTGATGCATTTGAAAGAGGCAGAGCAATAGTTTACGTTATGTCAGTTTTAGATGTCAACTCATGGTAGCGCTACAGGTTACCAAAATCTGTCAAATTTCCTCAATTGATATTGAACCAAACATGTTAGACATAAAGGTGAGAATGGAATGAGGAAGACAGTTTTGTTTACTTTGATGTGTGGCTGTACGTACGTAACAGTTGTGTTGTGGGTAGTCACAATTTGTGTCTACTTAAGGATCTACTTGGATAGAAAAGTACACGATACCTACTTACTCGTAAATTTATTTTGTGAGATCATCATAATAAGGTGAATAACATAATTAAGTAAACAAAACGGCTGGATTCACTTGAGAGGTGCTAGAAAAGGTGACAATATGACCTAATCAAACACGCAAATCAAATATTGCGGGCTCAGGTATACAGGGCCTGATTTATCATTACTTCATCGATTTTCTCATACGTATTAGGTATATCATCATCATCATAATTGGCCACAGCATCTTCGAAGCTGATAGTTGCAGCGCTAGGAGGTAGATGGGATTCCACACCGACGAAGATGGCTATAGAACCTTATTGATGCCCGACATAATGTCTTGCTACAACGATCGCAAGTCCGTAGGCTCATACATAAACCAAGAGTTCTTCATACCGAGTACTTGAGTACAGACCAAGAATTAAAAATAACCCTGCAGCCTGCATGGAAGATAATGACTTGAAACGGCAGGCCCACAAAGAAACCGAACCTTACGATCGAGAATATAGCTGTCGCATCCAATCATAAGAGACACAGCGCGTGTGAAAAGGAAGGGGATAAAATCCGGTCGTGAATACCGTTCAGTTTTGGGCTCTCAGCCGCTATCTCCCGCGACAAAGACATCAAAGAATCCGGAAGTACGTCGACACGGAATTTGTACGTACATTCACTCGGTCCCGCTCCATAACAGGTTCTCGGTGAATGAAACATTGACTCGGGAAGTTGGGATCGAACCGAACGAAAAAGGAACTGACCTAATAACATTTTACCAGGACTAAGAAGCTTTACGGTTAGGTGTTACAGTAAGAAATAGGTAGGTATTAAGTATATGTATGTTGGTATTACGAGTATCATCTAAAACTGTAAAAAAAATTTAAATACCTATGCATTAGAGCTTGCTGCAAAAACGCCCGCACAATGCGGCGTTAAATAAGTAACTGTTAAAAATAGAATGTTCTCTGGAAGAAATCGCTACAAGCTATAAGACGGCCTTGTTGTACCTACTGCCTTTGTCATTGTAACCTATACATATGCATTCTGCTTTGTACAATAAATAATATTTATCTATCCTTTCAGTATGTACGGTTAATAATCGGCATACCTTTGGATATAATAAGTCCTAAATAACACTCACCCAGTAAAAAAAAATACTAAAATGTTATTTCTTATCTAAGTAAAACTATTTGAAATGGTTTATTAGGACTCCAAATGTCACCAATCTAAATATCTGGACCCTCAATACATTTTAATTCTCTAATATGTGTAAGTGGAGTTACAACATCTTGCAAGATCGAATAATTTATATTGAATAAAATTTCTTAACGGGACGAAAAACAAGGCACTTTTACTCTTTAATACCAAGTTGCGCAAGCTTGGAAGGTAGCTACAGCCAGCGCTATACATAAACAAGTCCTACACTTTAATATTCAGTGTCATTGTATTCTTAATGCCTTAGTCGCTTACCTCGTAAAGAAATATGCTGCCAGTATCGAAAGCCATACATCATTTTCCAACACTGTCAGGAACTTGAAAAGAGACGTCGGTGTTCGCGGCAATTTCATCATAATTGTTATTCCAACTAAATCGTAGTATGGCACGGTGAAATCTACCACGTTCTCCCTTTCCGCCATCACCGATAATGAGGTCAGACCGATATCAGCCCGCTTCTCTATCAATTCCTTTATAATACCATTCCAATTTCCATTCTCATCCATCGTGCCGAAATTGCCATCGGGAGATAACACTATCTCGTAATCGAACTTCACGATTTGCCTGATTTCTTCTATCAAATCAATGCAATACCCTTTGAAGCCTTTGGGTGCCTCGTCGTCTCTGATAATAAATGGCTCTTGCTGGAAAACATTCCCACGTTACTTCTTGCAGCAATTAAATAACTCAGTTTCTCAATATAAACTATACATTTCAACATTGTCAGAGTATCAGCATTCCGTCAGTCTCACAATGTCTTGATTGTTTGTACAGTTGTAATTATGTAAACTAACAAATTTTTATCAAGTTGCCAACAGTAGTTTAAACAATAGCTGGGTTCATTTACCTACCTCCACTGTCACAACTCTGTAGACTAATTGCGCAGAATAATCGCTCATGTTGTCGGGGTCCGTCAAGGTTAGGGGGTTCGAAAGGCCCGCCTTCCAGGAACCCAACACGCGACTGCCGATAGAAGCCCCATCTTTAACTGTAACGGCCGTCACGTCTGTATTAAATTCCATATAACTCCTCCCATTCATTGGATCATCTTCTGGGATGAAAAATGGAGCATACGCTGGTGTTTCTTTTACCTAAAAATATTCACAGCCGTTTCTTTTGTTTGTTATCATAAAGAAATCATTTTTAATTAAATTAGGACACTAAACATGTCAACATACCTCTTGAAAAGCAGTCTTCAGGTCCAAGGTCCTGTTAGGGGTATTCTTGCCGTCGTAGTCGTCGCATGTAATATATTTCATGTCATTTGGCCACTTGCCAGAGTCCAGTAGTGATCTGGAAAATCATAAACGTGAACTCTCATGGAATACGCCAAGCTAAAATTAGCTGTACCTAGTAACACGTGGTCAGCTAAGGTTAACATTGGTGCGCAAGCACTAGAATAGTAAGGTCAATTACTTTACGGCTAGGAATGTTCTCAAAGACAGGTCGAAATAGAACGCCGATGTGATTTCTGGTTCCCCGTTCATGCTGTACGTCGTTTTAATCTTGCCCAAACGATCCCTGCTCTTTGCATCTGGCGTTGGTCTCATGTACACGATTGTAGCGTCTTTACATCCACATGTGATGTCTCCTTTATCCAAAGAAAGCGCAAACCAAGCCGTCTTGCGTCCAAAGTACTGGTTCTCGTCAGCTGCGTCCAGAACATTCTTTATGGTTCTAAGACTACCGACGACAAAGAAATTAACAATATCCAGCTCCCGCAAACTTCGCAATTGCGTTTTTATTTCATCCTTATTAAAACTTTTCACTGGGGTTATAACATGACGAGTCGGGATATTTTGTAGAAGAGATTTGTACTTGTGGTCCATAACTGCGAAGATACAAACAATGATTTACTTACTTACTTATTTATAAGGGTTACTGACTGCTTCGTAAAAAAATTAAGCAATAACTAACCAAAGAGTTCGTCGAAAATAATAGCAGCATTAGTGATATCCTGCTTAGTGACAATAGCGCGTATGGACTCCGGGAGGATATCCGCAGGTGGCATCACTTGTAGCAGGAACCGAGTTTGGTTCGCGTCGAGCGCACGCCATTGCCGTAAGTCACCGGCTTGGCCAAACGATCCAGAAATAGTAGGTAGTGCCAGCGCCACGGTAAACGACTTTATCGTTTCCGAGCCCACGCCGGTCATGGTAAAATCTAGGACAACGTGCGGAGTTTTCTTCGCCGATAACATGTCGTTGTACTTTCTGCAAACTATCACGAACCACGATTAGAGCTTGCACGTTGTTTCACTTATTTAGCATACGTGTAAGGAGCTACCTTTACTAACCATTTTCGAGGAACGTCTTAGCGTCTGATCGGTTGCCGACAACGATGACTGGGTCGACAGCAAGTCCCAAACTTGGGTTCCGCCTTACATACTCCTTCGCCACTTCGAATGCCTTTTCCGCGAGCGCATTATTTTCCTCGTTGATCAGCACTGCAACATAACTCATTTAAATCGGGATGCTTATGGCAGACATGTTTATGTTAAAAGTTCGGATACGTACAGACGTTTATATTTTGCGTCGTTTGAAAAATGGCTGCGCGTATTAACGAGAATAGAAGGAGTAGTTTGAGGGAGAGACGCATGTCTTTGTTTCCCGCTTTCATGGTGAGGAGTCCATCCGGCCGGAGGCGCGGCTGGTAGTTACATTGTCCGTCGCCGAGGGTGGTGGGTGGCCTACTGCCCCGAGGGCCAAGGCAGACGCCACGTGTGCCCTGTGTACTATCTAGTTACCACGGCGATGTCCGACCTTGTCGCTGAGTTATTGATGTGCAAGCTCATCACTAATGTTTGTACATGGACAGTTCGTAAACGACCATGTCATCATAACTATGTAGATATTAAACATATTGTAGGTAGGTACTTTTTATCTAGCATGTACGGTACCAAACAATAATTTAGAAATGACATCAGATTAATGTAACGAATGACTCATCAAATCTATTTTTTTTCCAGGTGTAATAAGTACATACATAGGTCTACCTATCTATTAATGCACAGGCAGGTTAAACAAGGTCTGAAAATTAATGTTTAGCAAATAAATTACACAAGTACCTAGTACCATCTAGTACGTTCATTTTTATGTTATTAATTCTACACGTTTACATGAACATACCGTTACATGCTAAGTAGGTAGCATGAAGAATATTATAGGTATACCAGCTAAGTTAAAATATGTAACTAAATACTTACCTATTATGTTTAGTAAAATCTAAATTGCAACGCCTGCAAAAGGTATCGAGTGTAGGTAAGCTACATTGTAGGTACTTTGGGTAAGTACTAGTATTTATTGTAAGTCTACTTGATAAGCAACAAAATTTTGATTTCCTACAACATAATATTAAAAAGCACAAACCAAAAAACCAGTAGCCTTACCATGAGTTTATAATACTATCCTCACTATCGAAAACTATCGCTTTTGTCCTCTTTCATTGGTGATGCCTGTGAACAGAAGACAGAGGCAAAAGTTTACGTTATGTCACAGTTTTTAGATGTCAACTCATGGTAGCGCTACAGGTACAAAAAGCCAGCCAGTTAAATAAAGCCAGTGACAAAATGCCCAGCTTCTATATAGTAGCTATTAGCGTTAGCTACCAGAAGCTAGAACCCTGTCACATAAGAAATAGATGCACACACGTATAACTAAAATAGTAACGTAGTACGTACCTATAGGTAATGTTGCATTAGTTGCCTGCCACCACTTCGACTAAGTGAGTAGCTAAGCAAGCAGTCACACCGCGTGCGTGTTACATTTCATTAGTAAACTAAACTGCAACTAGCCTACATTCAACGTTCAAGTTCTAGGTTACTGCTATCCATCAGTAGGTACTTAGATACTACAACTTCTACGAAATACAAATTGCTGCAGACTACTCAATTGTCTTGGACTAAATATAACTAGCTACTTCATAATTACCTACGAGTACTTTCGTTACAAATAGAAGTGAACATACCTTTAAATTAATGCACAGCTTGTAACGATCTTCCAAATATAGACTGGATGGCTGGATGGGCGGTGAAGGCATGGCCAGTAGAGCGGCAAGCGCGCTTTCTATCTGCCTACCTACCATACATAGAACACCAATTTGATAAATGCCAATAGATTAGTGATTTACTATATCTAGTAAACTTTGAACTAAGGTCTAATACCGACTAGGTACAGCGTAGGTCATAATAACCCCTTCATAAAGTAGCACTCCGCAGGGGCCTACCTACATATTCAATAGGTAGGTAACTTCATACATTTAGTACACTGACGACTGAAACGCCAAAATAGTTTTAATGTCTATGAGAATTGTATGAATTCGTGATAAGTGAAGTGATGCAGGCTGTCATCGGCAAAGGCATTAAAAATACTTTTCTCAAGAAGTCTTGTCATTGAATATGGAGTAGTTACCTAGTTAGTTATGTAGTTAAATATGTACGGTCAGCATCAAAAGTAGCTCAACACTTTATTACCACATCAACGTAACATTTTGTCTGTACGCCTTGGAAACTGACTAGCAGTTATTTTGACATGGAACTAGTGTTAAGCTTATTTTGATGCTTACTGTACCTACATGAAAATGACGAAGCCAGCAATAGATATCGGAAAATAGGTACCTACAAGCCAAAACAATTTTGTGATATTAGTTTAGTACAGTCAGCCACACATTAGTTTACCGCAACCTGTCAAATTTCCTCAATCGATATTCAAACTAATGTATGTACACAGTAAGATGAGTCTATTGAAGGAATTTGACAGTATTGTATACTTTGGTGTGTGGGTGTTAAGTTCATACGTAGTTTGCGTCAAAATCTGTATTTCAAGAAACGTTTATTTCAGAAGTAGGTAATGAATAAGAACAGTATTGTTCAAATGCGATACATACACTTACTACTTTGTAAAATTTTGACGCCAACTATGATGTTCTTGGAACTTGGCTGGTCACATTTCTAATAAATTACATCAGCATTCCTCATTATTATATCATAAGCATTCATTCATACATGAGGAGGTAGTTAGTAAACAAAAGCAAGTTTCGATTGGACTATTTTATTGCCAGAAATGTTTTATAAACACTAACTCCACAGTGAGAGAAGTAAAGTGTTAAAACTGTACACGCTACATCTATACTAAATGTACTTTTGAATCAAAATTTAAAGTTTTAATATTGGTAAGTAGTTACAAGTTCAGAAAAAGTTAGTCAAAAATCTTATTACAATTTATCCCTTATTACAGAACACACTGTGTTACAAGTTTGGAAATAAAAATGAAGATTCGTTTCCACAAGTTTGTGTTATCTTACATTCGAGGTTTGTTATCTATCACATATAATCGAGAAAATAAATTAGAAAAACAGGATATAAGAAAAATAAAGTTGTCCATAGAAATACAAAATAGCACACAGAATTAATATGTCAATATATGAACTATCACCTTGTCAACTTTGAACTTTAATTAAATTTGAAAATCTTAAAATTAGTGTCACAATGTGAACTCCTTCTCATAGCTTCTTGTGAACAGATTGGGGTTTACGAGCTATATTTTTGTTGTAACATGTAAAGTGCCGGGACCTGCAAACGCCAACCTCTTCACAAGGGGGCCATATGTTCACAGAGCAATCCATAACCAAATGTCAAAGGAATGTTTAAATGGTTAAGTAAATATGCCTATGAAATATATCAATGTGCGACATTTAACTGCTAACTTAAATTTACAACTGAATTAATTATCTAAACATTTTAATTAATCTTAGTTTATCTAAAATCCTTGTTTTTCGGAAGCTGTCTATTAAACCGCGTCGTTCACAGAACGGATTGTGAATTGATTTCACTCGGGGTGAATACTTTGGCAGTATATTACTGGCGAAATTAAGTTATCCAATACCGATGCTTGTTTCTTTCATCAATTCAATAACCCATCTCTACAAGTCTGTTGAAATAGACACCGATACGCAAAACAGCATACACCATAACCAACTGAGTGCGATCAGTTCACTGCGATGCACACCTCTCACTACACTGACAGTAACATTAAATTTACAATTTACAGGTACTTCACAGGTAAGTTTAATACACAAGGTATTATAAACCTAAACTTAAGTGTGGTCACAAAAGAGCTCAACTCCTTTGTTTAATATAATCAGATCAATATACAATGCTTGTATAAAACTATGGTTTTTGGCTTTGTGCTGTGTTGGTATTGGATATGTATCGGTTGGAGCGAGTTGAGCTCTAATGAACGTCGATGCATTGCAGTAAACCAAGCCGGGGAGGGGGTGTGGGGTCTTAGGCGGCGGCTTCCTCCGCTTCGGCGGGCGGAGCCTCCTCCGCTACTTTCGCCTTCTTCTCTGGTGTGGTCTTCTCCGCGTCACCGTTGTCGGCGGCGACGGATTTCCTCTTTACTCCCGCCTCTTTCTTTTCTGTAAATGGAAAGGATTATTAATCAGCAGCACATTTAAGACTTAGAAGGCATATATGGCGTCAAGCGTTACATTACAGTCAAGTATGGGTCGACACATTAGCACATTGAATGGTAATAGTGTCCCACTGTAGTATAAATTAGAAATTAGACACTACCTTCATGATTAGGAATTAGAATAATTAAGTAATTTAATTTGATGAGCATTGTCATAGGTGGTGGTTGGGTAGTAGTTAACATCATGAAATCTTTATAACAACATTACCTAAATGATATTTATTATATAAAAACTCTTACTTAGATAAATACTCTACAGGTAAAGTGGTTGTACAAACCTGTGGCATCACCATTCTCGGTGGCATCATTGCTTTCCTCTGCATCTCCGTTCTCTGCTGGAGACTCCTCTGGGGCATCTCCACTTCCATTCTCCTCTTTGCCATTGCTCTCTGGTGCTTCAGTGACCTTCTTGGCAGGTGACTTTTTGACTGGAGACTCCTTGGCGGCGTCAGTAGAGGAAACCTCCTCGGGGGCGACGTCGCTGTAAAAGATGAAATTGTTTTGTTAGGATATGTTGAAATAACAAGAGATGTCTTAAATTGAAAACAAATTTTAATGTTAACTTAATAAGTACACCTAACAGAAAGATATGCTCAATTTACACTTATGTCAGACCATCAAGGTTGAAAGTTGATTGACCTTTACAAACAAAATTTAAACTAAACCTTATTGCGTTGACATTAGCGGGAAAAAGTTTGTTTGACATGTTTCACACGCTACGTCAAAGCACCGGTGATAAGAAAATGTTTTTAACGTTGTATCTATAATAGAATACATTAAGATATTGTTTGAAATGTCCTCAAACGCCCAGGTTTTAAAATAACACAAAGTAAGAAGGTAAGTGAGCATTAACGTAATGTTCACTGCAAGCCGGTTAGTAACGGCTCAACAACAATACGTTACGACTCGATCCATGTCGTGAATGCTCACTAGCCAAGTGGGGCGGCATAAAAGGAAAAGTCTACCGGAACAAAAACAAGTGGCTGTTGCGCAAGGCTGCATGTGGGAAAGTTGCAACAGAGGAAACCGAACGTAAGCATCGCAGGTTTATGAACGAATATGTTACTCGCTCCAGTGGACTCGTCCTACTCCGTGGCTAGACATGAGCGTTAAAAATAAAGTAATGACAACACGCGGCCCTCGCGATAATGTAACCGACTTTGCCGGCTTGCCGCCACGAGTTGCAAAACACGGTCTTGGCGATTTGAAACGAGCGCGCGCCGATGACGCTTTCGCGCCGGCACGCCGCGCATCCAACGCCATCTTGGACCAAGCGCAGGCCGGCGTGCTTACATGTTCGTCCTTTATTTTAGTAGGTACGCCATAACGTGGAAAATCACCGAATGCGATCGATGCCGACGCTGTTGGCTATTGTATTAACAATAGTCTAACACCCGTACACACAATAAAACAATAACATTTCTCTTATCAGTTCAATAACTTTTTCCCGCGTGTCCTTTCGGTCGGCGTCGCACTAATAAATAAGCGTCACTTACTATCAATACTTATCAAAACACTATCACAGGACTAAGAGACAGTCCCAAATTAACTACTTTTGGGTGGAATGATAGCTCAAACTACACAGTTTAACAGAAAACACGATTTAAATACACAAATAGGAAGCCATTTTGATCACGTTTCCGAAGCCGCCAAAATTAAAATAACATAAACTAGTTATTTCTGACACAACTTAATGACATAAACTTACTTCTTTTCTACTGCTGCGTCAGCCATTATTATTTCTTTAGTTTGATGAGAAGGAAACTTGTAATTAATTAACAGCACGTGCTACGCACACCGCACAGCAATGTTCACCGCACAAACACCGACGACAAAATGAAGGAGAGGGAGGGAAAAAATATCGTGCGCGACGCCTCGCGCCGTTCGCGCGGGGCCGCGCATTTGCCATGAAGTTCGCGCACTATGTTCCTAGGAATGAAATAGGACTAGCTATTTTATGCATGAGCGAATGAGACGAATATAATATTTTAGGTCCTCTTTGAATAACCTTGAAATAAGGCGGGTAAGCAATATACCTTGCTCTGTCGGTCGGTCCTGTTTGAAAAAAAAAATACAATCGTTATAGCATCGCAAGAGGAAATTGGAATTCTGGAAAATAATATATTTTTATACCAAAACATTTTCGGCTTTAGTATATCTTTCAAAATTATTGTATGCCATAACTTCATGTAGGTAGCTCTATTAAAAACTTTGACGAAATGTAGTGTCTGTTTAGTAGTTTTTCTAGTTTGAGCGCGAATAACATGTACCTTACATAAAAACAAGTTTCATCAATCATTAAAAATTAAAATAAGTTAAAAAGCATTATGATTTGGTTTTTATTCACATTAGCATAAGATTTCTCAGAAGTTCTAAACTGCTTAGGTACCCTACATATTTTTAAATGAATCCTACAATAATAAATTGGTAAAGTAGGCTAGGTAGGTAGCGGTCATACCTACCTACGATCTAAATCTCTGGCTCTGGTCACAGTAGGAAGGTACCCATTGTAGCAATAATGAGGTTAATTACTAAGTCTATGTTTGTATCAATAAAAACCGATAGGCGAACTTACTAATTAAAAAAGAAAAAATAATACCTAGGTAGGTACCTACTCGCTAAAATTTGGTCAGGTAGGGTGGGGTTGGGGAAGTCTAATACTAATGTAGATTTGGATGGAGACTCAACCTGTTACATAACAGGAAATAACCTTATAGTAGGTACCTACTTGCCTACCTATCTATTTGCGAGTGTCACGAAACGGGGAATGCTAATGAAGGCAATTAAAGCTCACCAAGTTTTATAATTTAAATTACATAGTTCCTACGTTACATATAAATAGAATACTGTAGGTATTTTCTAGGGTCTAGGTACCATTTATTCATAATCAAGTTCTGAGATACAACCACATAAAAATTTCCCTTTTTAGACACCTTAGGTACTTATCCGTTTGAATACTTTATGTAGTCTATAGAGCTTACTTCTTCACCTGCTGTCCGTAGGTAGGTGGTACCTATTGCAGAAATTGAATGAAAAAAATATGTTTTATACATCATACAAACATGATTCTAATGATAACTTACTTGCTTTATTAAAGGAAATAATTAGGTCTAGATGGAGCCAATACAATAGGTAAAGAAGCACGAGAATTTATTACATTCCAAACTTATTTATGACTATAGGTAGCTGAAGAGGTAAGGCGCGTAAGTCGAGTTGAAAAATCCAATGTCGACGAATTTTATAATTATTCACGCTTGTAGTTCTTACGAGTTCAACGTTCTCTTATTACCTACCTACGTAGGTACGCATCCGAAAATGGGCTTTTTAAAATTCTGAAAACTTCGTAATTCGTTGCCTAGACGTTTTAACGTTTACTTAATTAGCAATTAGGTTGGTAACTACGTTGAGCGAGCCCACATGTTGTAGAGAATTTGGAATTAAAATACCTAAACCAGACATTATTCCATAGCACTCGTTTTACATCGCGTTCGCCGACACTGAATTCACCTGGGTCACAAAACCATCAATTCTCAATTTTGTCCGAAGCGGAGTAACTCGGAGACTTGCGGTGAGGTAAATGAGTCAGTGATGACGCCATTCCAGAATGTACTTTAACGCGTTGCATTAAGACGGGTTTGGATGTTGTGACCGCCCGGCGTGGTCGAAGCGGTCGTTGGCTTTTGAAAGAAATCTTGGCACTAGCCGGAGATTTCGTCAGAATATGAATTCGTCAACCAGAACGGTCCGAGAAGCGTGCTGCGTGCTTGGTCTGTGGGCTATAAAGGTTTGCCCATAGCCGCGTTTTCCGATTAATTTTGGATGCAAGGTGACCGTACGTAGAATGCGTGTGAGTAATAGGTAGGTTGTACAAGTTATAGGCACTTACATACCTACTATGGGTCTGCAAGCGGCAAGGTATCGTAAAATTGAAAGCGCCCCTCTCCTCTCCCTCGACGCGATCATGAATAATCCCCAAACGAGCCATGATGAATCACCTAGGTAGGTACCTACTATAAGTCCGTACCGTACTTGGAATGGTTTTGTTTTTTTTTTATAATTTCAGATGCATATTGGTTGTTACAGATGTAGCACCAATTCGCTAGGATATCGAACCCTATCCGACCCGATATCATCCTAGTGCTGAAGCTAACCCAATCACTGTGCTAATGTCAAAATAATTAATTATCTCAGTAGGTACTACTCTACTTAGCTTATTAAATAAAGACAGGAAATACTCGTACCTAGGTAGGCGAACATCACTTCCTGTGCTGTGTGAGCTGTGTCACTAGATCACTACCTAGGTACTTAGGTAGGTACTCATACCACCACTGCGCATTGTCGGAATACCTATGTTCTAAATAGTACTTACCTACGTACGTAGAGCCACACATCAAAGTATGTAAATATACAAAACTGTCAAATTTCCTCATTCAATTCCCACCTTTATGTCGAACGCGTTTGGTTCAAAATCATTGAGGAAATTGGACAGATTGTGGTAACCTCATGTGTGGCTGTCTGTACTTCCAGAATCCTAATCACAAAAATAAAGCCGAATGGGAAAATACTTGGCTATACTGAATACAGTTTTTGATTTCTCTGATGATGCCTTTGCTTTAGTATATTATTATGATCTGTAAATATTTCCGCACTAATGTTTTACCTTTTAGGAGGACACAGATTTAGATAAGAATCGATGGAAGAAAAGCAGATTTCTAAACATTGACGACTGACTGGCTGTCTGTATTACGTAGGTATTTAGCTTACCGCCTACAAGAACAGAAAAACTGTCATTTGCGATATAACTAAAATAATGTATATTACTGTATGTGCAGGTGCAGAGAGGTTAAAAATCTTTCCACTTTATAAACGGCAAACAAACATTGCAACAGCAGTCGGCTTCATCATCGCATTTTAAGACTAGTAGCGTCATCTAGTTGTTGAACTACTCTTACAGATGTCGATCTGATAATAAAACGCTCGCATCTCAGTTTCAATAAAAATTAAATGTATGTGACCTTCATTTCATACTATTTAAATATTTAAAAAAATATGTTATTTATTTAGGTAGATGTTTAGATTCAACCGATCGCGATCTTCGTGGTGATGCAAATTAAAGCACAAACATAAAAAGAACGTTTTAGTTTTTAAAATAAAATAAAGATGGCGCTGATTGGTAAAATTTGTCAAATTAATTTTGTGAAATAAAATCAAGAAAGTACTGAAAAGTGTATGTCATTTTAGTTAACAGGTTTAATCTCACTCGTTACGGGACGATTTCGTTAAAGCCACGTGATGTTCCATGAACTGAAAATCCATCCACACGACACACGGGAGTAGTGGAGCGTCTTCTTCCGGGTGACGGATGGGGGATATGGGAAGGGCGGATCTGGGAAACATTACCTACGTACCTAGTCCTTATAAAATAAATTAACTGTGACTGTAACATAGTTTTAACTAGCTAGGAGGGATAGACCGACTGTTTTCTTTGCTGATAGCTGCAGGGCAGGATAGAGCGTGAGGACACGGCAGAGTGGCAGAGAAGGAAGAAATCTTACGGACCTTTTTTAAGCGATAGCGAAACTACAATCGTAGTTTCCCTCCCTATCCCTAGGGTGACCCTGGGTCACCGGGGTACGTAACAGCGTAACCCCCCACGCCACCCACCGATTGGGTGCCTACTTATGTAATTAAAATTTGTCTTACACCAGTAGGGCCATCGTAGCGTAATATAACCGCTCTAAATGGTTTGTGTAGGTATATTACCCATGTTTGCATAGTCACCATTTTTTTTACCTTGGCTTGACACGCACCCGCGTGTCTAGATATTGGTACTAGTAAAAACAATCTATGTGAAAATTTAAGAGCTCCATCTATCATACGTAAGCAGAACTAAAATTAATCGCACAAACATCAGAAAGAAATAATAGGAACAGTACCGTATTTACTCGTATTTAGCGCCCGCTCACAGTTAGGTACTTTACAACAAGTTCTACAAATCCAATACATTTTTGAAAAAAAATTATGATGATACAGAGTGCTACTAGTTAAGTGTTATCCTAGCGTAGACACAGTACGTTAAAGTGTTACAATTTCTTGAAAATTTCGTACTAGATTAAAGGACTATTTCAAAACTTTGATTCGAGAGTGGATTGGCTTAATAATAATGTTACGCTCATATAAATTATAATACCTAACAAACACCGCGGTTGCTATGCCGCTTACCAAGGTTGTCTGCCTGTTCTGGCGTTCGGAGCATTAAACACATAAACGACTTTGTTACTTACAGAATAGGGCTGATATTGGATTGTTTAAAATGAAAATTATCACCGGGGTTTACCAGCCTTCCGATTTAGTTCAAAATAATAGAATAGTACCTAACTACCACGTGAATATGTGTGTAGAAAAAAAAATACCAGACTGCCACAGACCAGACAGACCAGAGGGATACAAGAGAAAGGAATACATTCAGGGCCGAAACTTTATCCCCGTCCCATCCACACGCACTTAGCGTCCCTTTTGTTTGGATGCGATAGGAATAATCTTGTTTGTCACTGGACGATTTCGTAGTAGGCCCTCAGGTATATCGATATATTTGACTTAAATTATATTCATTCATGACATTGGCCCATTTGCAGCCTCTTCATCCCTTTAGGATATTGAAATTAAAATTAACAACATTATGAAAAGTCAGCCTAATTGTTGTAATGTGGTAAATGCTTTGAGTTAGATTTAGGATCTATTTCTTCAAATCTGTTTGTCATTAATTCACTTGATTAGTCAATTTTATTGATTTGACAGATTTGGATAACCCAACGTGTGGCTGTCCGTACCAAAATTTACTATAGGTAGCAATATGAGTAAGTGATAAAAGGTAGGCTAAATTAATTTATGATTCTATTGAATAAAGAGTAAGTAAATTATAATTTGAGCACAATGTTACTGTTGTTGCAATAATATTTAATTAGCATTCGACTCAACTCGACAGTCAGGTGGCGCAAATTATCTGCGCGCGCATGTTAGTTACTTGTGCTGCCACCTGTATACTACGGAGCAAACGATACTATAAAAATGTTGCCATAATTTTACCGCTTTATTTTGTGGTAGCTTTTTTAATAAATATTGATCCAATCTCCTGGTATTATTATGACAGCCTTTTTGTATTTTTTGTTGCTGTTGTTTCACTCTGTATTTATTCTATTCTATGTCTATGCAATAAAGAATATTTAACTATCTATTATATGTTTCTGTGGACTTTGAAAATACTCATCAGATGACCCGTTTGTACGTATAATAAAAGTATTTTACTGATTGAGTTAGGTAGTTGTTACAAGGACATTTATTTGCTTTAGACTTATCTACATCCATGGAATTTTATTGTTATCGGCTTCATTTCCAAAAAAACAACGCTTAAAATTTAATGTAATTATTACATATTAGAAGAAGAATAGATTTTCACTGGACGTAAGGTACCTTAGATAGCCGTACATACCCGTTGGGTATTAGAAGCAGATTGATTCGCATCCGAATAGGAAGAACAATTTGTTTGCCATAGAATGGTGCTATGGGAACAAATTTTTAGGTATTAATTTTATTTATTTTTTCAATACCTTTAACTATTTTAAGTAACTAATTTGAATATTTTCGTAATCTTCATACTTAGTAGTTATTTTTGAATAAATTTTTAAACATTTTGAAGTTTACACGTATCTATGTATTTATGGCTTGTATCAAATTGCAAGTCTTTATTACCCATCAAGTAAAACAACATAGGAAAAAAAAAGATATAAATACGTCTAGTGTTCCCACATGCGTTTTCCCCAATTCATGGTAAAAAAAATACTTAGGTAGGTAATGACTATTTTGCAAAAACAATTTAAGGGATAATCAACTATAAATTTACTTTAATTGTGTTTAGTTTACGTAAAATCCATCCCCATCAAGAGGCATTTTGCCCTTAGGATCATGATGTTGTTATGCCCGAGCACAGAATACTTAATAGTACAAGGTACAGAAAACCCACTTCTAAAAACCGTTTATAGAAAAATAATGCCTCAGGCTATAACATAAATTTGAAATTCCGACCGCCCAACGTTCAACACCTACAATTATTCATACCTAGAAGTGCGTTCTCTTTCTATCGCACGCAACTGTCGCACATGCGTCGCCGCTCGCTCGTGATTTTCTACTGATCGTCCCCTCCAGAGGGGACGCCGCATGTACTTGCAAATTCGTAGGTACACGCGGAGTGGGACAGGCCTGGCCCGAGTAGCAACATCATGATCTTGTGGGCAAAATGCCTTTTGATGGAGGAATTTGAAATCACTACGTTGTAGTTTGGTACGGCAAATGAAGAAGATGGAAAGGTAACTGTCCCTGTTTTCAATGTACCCTGAAAATGAACGTCAAGTGTATAGTTTTTTACAGATGGCACTAGTTGGTAGGGAGGGAATAATACTACAGCCAATACATTACAATTAAAGCCATCTCTTACTTAGTCCGAGCGAATTGGCGTCATTGAAATTGATCTATCAAGTAATATAGCTTAATATTATACAAAGTCTTTTGGATATCTGTCAACGTATTAGCAGGTCACATGTAGGTCAAAGAGATTTTATTAAAAATATCAAAGATGCTGATTTTTTCATTTTTGTTCCCTTAGCCCGTTGACCAACCGGTTCTCCCTTGTCAGCCTTTACGGCGATTCTGATTGACTGGCTTTGACTGACTTTCAACTGTAGGCTTAGGTACTCTGTTTTTAATTACGCAAACTAAACTGACAATAATATTGACTAAATTCAAATTCCCTATTTGTCTGTTTAGTTAGTAAAGTATTAGGTAGGTCCGAGGCGCAAGCTTGCGATGAAACCGGGATTTAATGCTCTGACGTTAGAATGATGAGTTCCGACGTCTAGGCTATTTACATAATGTTATGGGAATCTACCCTTATTTTTTATTTTTGTTTTGGTTTACAGAACACATAATACAGGTTGTACCTACACCTAGTATGTATTTTAGTTTTTATATTTATTATTAAATTTAAGTATTCCTATAGTTTCCTTGGTTAAATGATGAAACAATGGACAGACGGACAGACAGACATTCAGCTACAGAACACTTATAAGCTTTTTGATCCGTAGGTATGTACAGTACTTCAGTGCAGAGAAAATCATTTTTCTTATTATGATAGAGAGAATCAATGATTTTTAGATAAATGAAATATTTAACTTGCAAAGTTACATGAAATTTATTAAAATTTTCAATAGTAGCTTTTGGTAGAAAATAGTAGTATCTGGTAAAAAAACGGCAACATTGTCATAATTGACCGCCACCCGTGAGCAAATCGTTCGCTCGATCTCGCTCTGTCGATCGAGTCCGGTTGTGGAAGCCATTTTATTCTCGTGAATGTGACAAAGTATTTTTGGGAATTTTGTATTTGAACTAATCGTGTCAATGTGTGCCTGCAACGAAAGGCGATTGTGACGTGTGATAGTGCCCTAAAAATTGAGAATGTACGTGTTTCAAATCGGTTTGTGTTGACCTGCCCCGTTTCTTACGCGGTCGCACCAGGCAGGCATCGATTAGTGCTACAAGGCGGCCTCTAATAACGGCAAATCGAGGCTCCGGACTATTTTGTTGTGTGCGCCATGGGCAATAATGCTGCCACCGCTAACAAGAAGGTGGACGCCGCCGAAAGCGTCAAAGAGTTCCTCGATCAGGCCAAAGAGGATTTCGAGGAGAAATGGAAGAAGAATCCTACCAACACCGCCGGACTGAACGACTTCGAGCGAATAAAAACGCTCGGTACGGGCTCCTTCGGCCGAGTCATGATAGTCCAACATAAACCGACGAAAGAATATTATGCTATGAAAATATTAGATAAGCAAAAAGTCGTAAAATTGAAGCAGGTTGAGCACACACTAAACGAGAAACGTATATTACAAGCTATTAATTTCCCTTTTTTGGTGAGCCTCAAGTTTCATTTCAAGGACAACTCGAACCTGTACATGGTTCTGGAGTATGTGCCAGGTGGTGAGATGTTTTCGCATTTACGTAAAGTGGGTCGCTTCTCAGAACCGCATTCACGCTTCTACGCGGCGCAGATAGTGCTCGCCTTCGAATATCTACACTACCTTGACCTCATCTATCGAGATCTCAAGCCGGAGAACTTGCTTATCGACTCGCAGGGCTACCTCAAAGTTACCGATTTCGGTTTCGCTAAGCGAGTCAAAGGTCGTACGTGGACGCTATGCGGAACGCCCGAGTATTTGGCGCCCGAGATCATTCTTTCCAAAGGGTACAACAAGGCCGTGGACTGGTGGGCGCTTGGAGTGCTCGTGTATGAAATGGCGGCAGGATATCCGCCGTTCTTCGCCGACCAGCCGATCCAAATCTACGAAAAAATCGTCTCTGGAAAGGTCCGCTTCCCCTCCCACTTTGGTTCGGATCTGAAGGATCTCCTACGCAATCTACTGCAGGTAGATTTGACTAAGCGTTATGGCAACCTCAAGGCGGGCGTAAATGACATAAAAGGTCACAAGTGGTTCGCCAGCACCGACTGGATCGCCGTCTTCCAAAAGAAGATTGAGGCGCCATTTATCCCGCGCTGCAAGGGCCCTGGGGACACTAGTAACTTTGATGACTACGAGGAGGAAGCGTTGCGTATCTCATCGACTGAGAAGTGTGCAAAGGAGTTCGCCGAGTTCTGAGCGCGTAGCTGGTGCCTGCGAGCGGACACTACCGTGAGTAGGTGTTTTGTATTAGTGAATCTTCCGTGACATTGTCGTGGAACGGTGACGTGTGTTGGCCAGCAGCTCTGGGTGATCATAGACGCTGAAGCGCACCCGCTGGCATCTCAGATGAAACAAGTTCAGAGTGTAAGCAAGATGGTAGTAGACCTGGTTTCCGATGTTTTGGTGGCGTTCATTTGCTTTGTGCCCTTTCGAGTTGACGTTACATAGAGTGGAGAGAGAAGGTTTCTCATTCTGGTGATATTCCCTGATTACGTTGTGTTACTGACATCCGTATTCACACGCCTTACACTGAGCACTCACTGTCGGTTATTATTGTTTATTTTGAGTACATTGTAGTTTGCTGTAGTTGAGATGTGGTGAGCTTATAAATATTTACATATATATATATTTTATATTATTTATACAAAAAAAATCAAATTACAGCTTTGTATTTAATGATCTAAATTTTCATATTGCTTTTAAGGTTAAATCTTCACAATGAAATATTTCTATTATGACTTTTATCTAAGTAAATACATACATCACTAAACCATCAATTTAGGGCTATTTTGATCACTAATTCTTAGTTTATATGAATTTCCTAAAACTTATTGAAGGATTGTTATTATAGGTTTTAATTGATTAGACATTTTGTTATTGGTTTTATTTATAGATTGTTGTATCAGTTGATATTTTATGTAAGGGACTGTAACTACATCAACATATTGAAGAGATTAATTTATTGTATATGTATAATGTAGTCGTGTTCATTTGTGCAATTTGACTTATGTGTTTGTGATCTGATGATGTGAGGATTCATTTCAATTTAAGTGTAATTTGTATTAGTTCCTTATTTTGTAGGTTTAAATGTATTTTTATTGTGAAATCTGAATTATATGGTACATCTGCAGCCAGATTGTGTAGCAACCTTCAAGCCAGTACTTGCAACTTATTGTTAGCATCAGTTTTTTAAAAGCAATAAATTTATAAGACATTCTCTTGAGCATATTCCAACTAAAACTGGAGCATTGATTCACTGTTTCATGTGTATAAAGTTATTTACAATTGAAAATTCAAGCCGAGCACAAAATAAATCATGAGAGAGTTTTTATATTTGAACTGTGTCTTCAGTTTTGATAGGAATATGTTACACTTTCCTAGTAGTAAATCTCTTAAAATGCCATTATGGCTATATCTTGTCTGAGACTGATGTTACCAATAAGCGTAAGAGTAATGATTCATGGTTTGCAGCAGTCCACCTGTGGAGTGAATGGTGCAGCAATGATAACTGGCAATGTTTATTAAAGTTTGTTAGCTATTAGATGTAGGACTTTGAATCCAGGCTGTACAAATAAGTATCTAGTTATTTGTAGTGCATTTTACATTGTGAAAACATCGTGCGCGTCTGTGGTAATAGTCATTAGGTTGATATATCCTGGGAAGGTTACTTAAATCTGCACATTTACATTTCCCGTAACTCAAGTAACTTTGCAAACTATCTCAATTTTTTTCAGTTTTAACTGACTATGTATCAATGGATAGTCAGTATTGACAAAATTATAGATAAAAATTAAATATCATATCAAATTGTACACTTTTACTAATTATTGTCCATGTGTTATTATTGTAATTTGAATTTATTGTCATAGGTATTTCAATGTTTACTTTTTCTAAACTTGACCAGATAAATAGTATAAATCAATTGACTTCTTATAATGTATAGTTGAATTTTTGACTTTGTTACTTTTATAGGAAACCCAATTCTGACCGTTTTAGTGACATGGTTTTTTGTAGTAGGTAATTTATCTTATGTGCATATTGAAGTTTTAATAGTGAAATTAATCAAAAGTGTATTATTTGTCTGGTTGGGCTATTGCCTGTTTTGTATATTCAAAAGTATTTAAAATAAGTTACCAATGTTTACTGCTAATGAATCTTGAAATCAAGAAGCACTAAGCTTATGTAAAACAATGTCTCATGTGGTGAATTACAGATCACTTATGTGGGGCTTTTCTATTAAGTAATAATCAGATTTTAATTATCTATCTGATATTTTGTAATTTATATTTTATTTGGTGCCATAATTTCTTTCTTGGGAATGGACTTTTGTAAATACTTAGATTTAACTAATATTTTTCAGTAATGTGCTTAGTTGTTTTATAGTACAATGTCTTAATGATTGCCACATTGCATCAGTCAAACAGAATCACCGTCGCATTTGCCAGTATAACCTGTTGGTGAGACCTAGGATTCGAAGTTACAACAATATAATTCAAAATAACTAGTCACTTCTTTATTCTTTACATAAATGCGACACTTATTGTGGTAATAGCTTGGTGTCTAAGGCTTTAGATTTTAGTAGAATATCATTATTAGATTGGTTAGGTATTTATGTTCCTCTTACATTTTTCATTTGGGTGGTACCTCCTTCCATCTACCGTAATATTGTTTTCTGTAATAATTATGGTTTACGATTAACGGTGTACGAGTCGAACTATTCTCAGATCACTTTCAAGCCATTGTGTGGTGTGGAAATTGATCAATCAGTTTTTCAATGTGAAATCGAAATCTATTGTTTAATTCTTTACCACCAATGCTTGCCTATTTTTGTAAGAAAGTGACATTCACCATTTGGACATTGTTTAATAAAGTGCTAAAAGGCATTTCGACATCGCGTTTTTGTGCGTTATTGCGGCGGTTTTTGGGTCGTCTCAATTTATTAATAACAATTATTTTTAAAATTGTAAGGATTATAAGAAATTTCTGATGTGTACCCTTCGTCACTATTATCATTGTATATAACTCTAGAGTGATTGTGTCCCCGGTAATTAGGAGTTTGGTATCAGCTTTGATATCCGCAGACCTTCATTCCAGTAGCTTCACAACTTGCTCATCAACACAATGTGAACGTTCTAATGTGAACATTTTAAAGCCATTTTGGATATTATAAACATTAGTGTGACAGTATGTGTATTTGCGAACAGTTGTCTTTTTATATCTGTGCGTATTAATATTAAAATGTTCACGTCTAGATCTATTATATCGAGTGCCTATAGCATTGAAGTTCAAGTGTAAAAAGTCAGTTAATTTCAGTAATTATTTGTCACCATGTATTGATCTTCCATAAAATTACGATGAAATTAAAATATCGATGTAACAGTAAAATATTTGTTTAATTTTTCAAATCACACTAGGTATAGGTACATACATACAAACTACGTATTTCAATATGCTTCAAATGATTTCAAATGACTATCATGATTTCTAGAACATTTACAGCACTACATTTTGAAACCAAATGTTATACCTATTACTAGACGTCATTTGGCATCATTTGCATTTAAAAGTACATTATACTTTTGGCTTCGGTAATTCGTTGCAGACGTTCAAATTGTATAGTACGTAAGTGAATACTTCATCGCGAGTTATAGCAGAGTATCACGTTTGGCAGAACATGAACACAATGGGATTTAATAGCAGTGAGGCACACCTGTTATCAGATATTTAAGTGTTAGATTGCTAGTCAGCGATAGGCCTAAAACATCACATGATTTGCAGGGTCACAGTCGCGCAGCGTGCTTCATAAGTGGATGTCTGCGTATGTGGTGTGCGACGTTTGTTCTGTTACTTTGCCGTATTCTCTTTATATTGTGACACGAAGCGGGCACGTGGTGCGGGCTGGCTGGTAGTTTAATACGTGGCTTCCTAATAAAGCGAAATACACCGGCTGTACTGTCTGCCATTGCCAACAGACGGGCGTCAGATAAAAATGAATTGTTTAACACGTCTTTATTTGTATTGGGTGCTGTGAAACTCGTTCATTACATTTAAATTGTTTTGAACATGTATTTCACCATTGTGAAGGCTTCTGAGTTCTCACACGACTGCGAATCGTCAGTGACTTTTCTGTTATTAGGCATCTTGCTCGGAAAATATGTATGAACGTATTTTGCGGTGATAATAATGATTGCTCAAAACGTGTATTGTGCAAGGTATACCTATGTTAATATATTAAAAATGTTATACCTACATACATGTTGGATACAATATATTAATTATGTACCTATGTTTGTCACTATAAATTATAATTCATGGTGACAAATGTTTTATCAAATGATATCGTTCATAAGATAAACGATAGTAGGCATAATAAGTAATGTACTAATATTTTAGGTAAAAAATAACCTTGTTTGTTGCTGAAAGCAAATGCCTACTGGAATAAGATACAGCTACTTCTTGTGCTACCTGGAAGAAACGTGGGAGTGTAGTAGTATCAAAGCAAATATTTAAAAATATTTTAGAATACAGAAGTAGGTATATTTATTGTTTGCAATAATTCTCGTGCCAAAATGATATCACTGTGTAGTCTAAACAAATGTTCTAAAAATTCGCATTTTACGACTGTCAGAATCCATTTCGAGCGGACTGTGATGTAAAACTTGTAAATGCTTATTAACACGACGGTGGAGTTATGATGACATTGTATGAGTATGTAACGTGTTGATTTCGTAGAGCATGTTTAACATGTAAATCTTTTGAGATCTTTTGCGGTCATGCAGACGCTATTTTATTTCACATTTCCTTACCTAAATCTCTGTGGGTGGGAATACTCGGGAGGTGATTCATCGAAACAAGTAGCCCCAATTACTTGATTTGAGTTTTAGTTTGTTTAAACATCAGTTGGAGCAATGCAGTTTAAATTAAACGATACGGAAGCAGGCATTCAGTGTAATTTAAACTTATTCCTACGTATCGGCTCATTATTTCCTTACTTTATTGATGTTATGTTCAGCCAATTTCTTTACACAAACGAATCTGACACGCAACGTTCATTGTGGGATCTCTGGTTCATTATCCACTGACACAATAGATGCTTGGTTAGGAGGTATCGCCAGAAACGATTAATTTTCCACTCGCAAACATCTGCTCCTGTAGCATAATGCGTTATTATCCATATCTGCTGCAATGCCAATTAAGGTAATGGATGTTGATTTTCTGTTGATCGCATTGTCTGTTTGTTTTAACGTAGTATAAGAATCCGATAGGTATGCCTAGATGAGGTTCGAGTTTCGGATTGGCCGAATTATTTATTATTGCCAGTGGGTGTGTTGCCGATAATGGTATGTTCGCTCTCGCAACTGGCTGTCGCAACCTTGGAGCTCTGAGAAAGCGCTTGTTACGTAGTTGTTACTGTATGTAATCTTGCGTATGTGTGCTCTGCTGTGTGCTAGTTGAGTGATCTTAGCACGAGCAACGGGCAAGGTCTTCTCATTCATTACAACATTCTTTTAAGGTAACGCCAGTAGCGGCAAAATTAGTTTTAATTTCATTTTTAAATGGCGTTCGTACAGACCGCAACACATCAATGTATTCAGTTCGGTCAAATTTCATCAATCGATTTTTGCCTTAATGTTAAACATGTTCGGTTCAATATCAATTGAGTGAATTTGACAGATTTTAATAAATTACGACTTAAAATTCATGGGTTTACGTCAAACATAACATCTTCATTCCGACTGAGTAGGTACATGGTGTACACTTCACCCTGATTTATTCTGCGGGTATCTGTAGTCATCTCCTACGAGATCTAATGAATGCGTCCATTTACTGTAGTCCTACAAGTGAGGTTACTCCTACACCATTCTTACTTGATGCATCAGATTTGGCTCAGCCTCTGTTTGTTGTATAATTACTTCGATTAACTACTTACTACCTTTATGCAACTAAATGTTATGGTATCAAGATATATTTTCTCAACAATCAGGGGAGGAGAGAAGATTCAAGCTCTACTTGGCTTGGTAAACTCCCATACCATCTGGTGATCCGTCTGCTCGTCTGTCAGCTACCTATCACATGAAAAAAAACTTGGTCCTTATTGCAGCTTTCAATCGTTTTTACAAGACCCCATTTGTGGTCGTCTCCGTCATTTTTATTTATCGTCGTTTTGTTTTTGATCTGGTTTTAACCAATATCTCATTACGGGAGTAAAATTGTAAATTACAAAAAAATCGTGTATTTAAAAGCTGACGGGATTAAATTGACTGGGTTTCCTGTGGCATGTATTACTCTTTGGCCCCTGATGGTGGTGTCCTTGGTTGTTTATTGGCAATATAGTAAACGTTTCAGTTTCATGCTAGTGTTGTTCAAACTAGAACATGTATCAGTCGGGTAGATCTATTAAAACTCCACCCATGTAGCCGGGGCTTAGTCCACTGTCCTGAATAGTTTCCAGTCGAGCGGCTACGTATTGCTACGTTTCCATTACTTCCAGATGTTTGTGCCAGATGTTCGGTTCTCACTCCATTACGTTTTGCGACGTCATCTACAGTAGGTACAACACATGCTAATTTCCACATATAAAGTGGTAATAAAATACAAGGCCTAGAGACGAACCAGTTTCGTCTAGATCTCGTTTGGTAGAAACGGGGTTGTGTTTTGACGAAACTTTTTAGTACTGTTGTTTTGCAATTTAATCCACTTTAGTGTGGTTTTGTCTACCCAATCGAAATTTGAAATGGTCTATTTGTTTTGCTGTATCTTTATGCCAGCTTGAAGGTATGCCAAAATTGGCTTAACGGTCAAAGTTTGCTCAACATTTCTAGAATTGGCACTGTCTAAAGTATGAACTTAATGTCTAAACAAGATTTTATTACCACTGAGAGAGAACATTGCACCTATTGTAAATTGGTAGGTACTGGAAGGGAAGTATCAATTTCCCTTCCTATAGTAATTTTCTTCGAGATCTAACTACCTATTATAAAATGCTTAAGTCTGGCTGTGTTATAGTCGTCTGTAATATTCGAAGTTGTTAGGCAGAGTGGCTCACAAAGAAATGGTTTTATGGCACTAAGGTCGGCAGACTCGTTCAAGGTTTATGTAGGAAACGAGTAGATATGTACGTTCAACGTTATTATTTGGGTTCTAAATAAAGGTTTGCTTAAGTGTCCATAACCGTTTACCTCACAGATGTTACTGTTGTACGAGTTATTCGTTGTTCTTTTCCCAAAATCAGGTGTAGCTGTATTATTTGGCTGTCGCATGAGAATTTAGATCTTAATTTAAAGCCAGCACATTTTAGGTAACGTTAATGGCAATAGTTGATTAGTTTTTGCTTCATAGTCTCTTGTTATAGTTACATGTCATACATACCTATGCATTTTAACGAATATGCTGGTCAGACCGATTGCCCGTCAACAGGTTCTGCATTATTGAGCAAGACATTTTGATTTCATCAACACACGCCCAATCAGAGATTTATCGATTCTACTTTTTAAGATTTATATTGTGCCTCTAGTTAAATCACTTATACCTGCTTGAAAATATTCAATATGCTGTTTAGGGAGTGTTGTGAAGTGCAGGACAGTACGGCTAAAATAGACAAGACGCAGCCAACTCACTATCTTAGTAGTTCTTATAATTTACAATTCTAAAAAGTATCTTTTGCCAAAACAAGACACTAAAACCAACGTATAAAAGTTAAAATATTTAGCATCGGTCGAAACCGAATTTTATAGTCTGTTTCAATTATGATGTCCCCCCAAAGATATTGGATATAAAACAAGATGGTGCACTATGAAAATGAATGCAATGTTAATTTCGACTCTATTTAGTGGGAATAAAGGTTACTTTGAAATGCCAAATCGCTTTACAGAAAATCGAGCCGAGCGAGATGTCGCTATATAGGATGATGTCCTTGTCTAATGGGTTGCCATCATAAAAAAAATACCTTTGTGGTATAACTTAAGAAATGTTTATATTTATTCTTCTGGGGAACTATCAAAATATTTAATAATTTAAAGGAATGATACGTTGGAATAAATAAAGACTTTTTTATTTTTTTTTATTTTAAACCATGATAAACGACTGTTTTTATTTAAAAGTCGGTGATATGGTAGTTTTAATTATAATCAATATGCAACACTTGGCGTCTCGACATCACCATTATGGCGGCGGCAAAAATAATTTGAAAGTTTGTATTATTGTGACGACAAAAATAACGTGTAAAAATTGTGATTATTTATTTGTAATGGTTCTCACTTGTTGTGAGATAGGATGCAAAAGTGGATCTTATAAAGGTTGCAGTGTATTTTTCATAAGTAAGTATTTAGTCAAAGTTTTTTTTGCATTGAGTAGGGTGTCCATTTCGCTTGTCATCTAAAGACGGATTTACTTTTTTATTTTTTTTGGATACATCGGAAAGTTTTCATGGTCGAATAAATTGCATGATAATGGACGACCATAAAAAAGTCATGTTACGTAAAAAGTGTAGCAATAAATCTATTTAATTTTTAATTTATCAAATCGTAAAGTTTTTTTTCGTAAAGTTTGTATGAATAATACGCTATGACCGGTTAAATGTGCCGCAGAGTGTATTATTATAGGTAGGTAAATAGAAAATCTAATAAGGCTAGCACAAACTTTTCGAAAAGTCGGTAGTCTCTTCGTATCGTACGTATACATAATAAGGAATTTTAATTTGGAACTTGTGTTTTTTCTACAAAATTGCTCATAAATACTCAAACGATACTTTGAAACGTTCGTGATAGCCCTTCTAGTTTGAATGGGCTTCACGAGTTTCCTAGAGAACGCAATGTCCGACTCCCACGTGGGTGGACTAAGTTTGACTAACAATAATTGTAATCGAAACGCTAAAACGTGTGGTCACCTTATTAGAGTAGGACGTTAACCAATATATAGACATCTCGTGAGGCTCGAATGTAAGTAATAAGTGCGCCATCTTGTTATAGTGTAAAATCTTTGTGTCCCCCTGGACATTTCGAAGAACGTAACTCTGCACGTTACGTGTACGTAACGCGCGAGATCTATAGATCAAATCAAATATTATATCTTTTCGTACTTGGTAGTAAATCGTCATGAGGAAAATATTCAATTACACAAAAATACCCTACAATTATAGTCTGTTTCAATACATTCAAATATGAAGTCCTTTTTTGTATTTGGTAGTTAATAGTCATTTGAAAATTATACAATAATCCAAAAACATCCTACAATTGATTCGCAAGCAAAATTAACATATTGTTTTTGAATATAATGCTCAAAATAATGTAAACTTCAAAATAAAACAATAGTTATTTTTGCGCGATTGCGGTTACGTACTATGGTTTGTGATTGACTTTTGAACATAGTGACGCACCTCAAGTATTCGGCATGTTCCAGAGATACAAAATTCTATATTTGCCGATTTAAAAAAATCGTGTTCAATCATCATCTGCCGTTTTGAGTGTCACTTCAATCACTACGAGGAGAGTGCAGAAAAGCCTACGACTAAGTTTGCAGCATGAAACAATAGCGATGATGACCTTGAGTGCGCAGAAACCGATTTCAGTAGAAATTCATCTGTTCTACAAGTGCGCAAACTAACGGTCATCGCTATTGTTAGATGCCGCGGACTATACAATAAGACGTACGTGTTTTTCTTAAGGCTTGTACATGCGCGGATTGGGCACTTTTGTGTATGTTTAAACTCGGTAAATCGTTAAGAACGATACCTAAAAAAAATACATGTTATAGACTGGATTTCGATCTTGAATTTCTGACGAGGATTTTTATTCAATGTTTATAGTTCATTAGGAAAAAAATATAACGTAAACATCGATTTTATGCAAAATATTGGATAAACTACGAAACTAAACAGTTCAGAGGACTGATTTTTTATATATAATACAATACAATGTACACTACAATCCCTGAAGAGGAATTAATAATATTCTGTTTTTTGATATACGCGAGCGCGAGTACTCTCTATGCTCAAGGCCGTTGGCGCATGTACAAGCCTTAAGTTAGTTTGTTGTTTTGTTGTTGAGTGTCGTTTATTGTTTTGTTTGTAATGTCAAATAAAGTCTGAAAGTGTTCTTTCGACAATCTCTAAAAAACCTTAGTTGTTGAAAATTACTTTGATTAAAATTGGTTACAAATATGGTTATGGTTAAAGAACTTTATTATTTCTCATTAGAATTACAAAGGTTATTCACTTATTGAGAAACAAACTTTTCTTAGTAAACTAAGATTACAAATTATAGTAGGTATCGAAGCAAACGAGCGATGTACAGACACATTATCCAATTTAGTATTATAAACAGGGTAAAAATTGGTTACAAATCGATAATCGATGCCGCTGAATATCGATTTCTAAGAGTACTTCCCTAGTACTGAACTTTTGACATCTTTCCAAAGGGACATCATAATTGAAATAGACTATAGTTGCAGCATCTTATTATTTCTCTGTGCATTTGGAAGGATTGACTACAGTCACTTGTCTACTACTTGTTGACTACTGTCAGTTTCGTGACGTATTAGACGTTGCAGTTGCAACGTATATGCGTCAGAAAGTCTTGAAAATGGATGTTTAGGGAACTAACGGAATTGCCACGTTTTATAACCAATGGGGCTACCATAATTTAAGACACATGTGGCAGTGGATGTAATTTCACGACTTTATTGACACATTATAGGCTCAACGTCTGCTTACCATCAGGCATATCTTTGTCAATATTCTGTGACATTATAATAAAACATACTTACGGCCGACAGTTTTTTTTTTTTCTTTTCTGTCTATTCTAGACAATCAAATGTAGACTTAATTGATGTTAGTGTCGACATTCCTGAGGATAACACAGTTGGATTATCCACACCAGAACCTCAAAATCAAGACTGTGCCTCACAGATTGTGGAGTTAGAACCACAAAACTTAGGACTCGATCCAGACCTGCCTTCGACTTCGGAAGCGTGCTCATCTGAGCACTTAGATATGTTTTCGTCCAGAGTATCTACTCTGGACGAAATCGCGTATGCACGCGAACTGCCAGGGGAAAATCTTACCAAAAATAAGTCATACAGCTCGCCAATACAATCTGATTTGGCTGTCCGATGGGAATACATCGTGACCCCTGGACTGCCTAAAAAGGTTACGAAGGACCTTTTAGGCAAATATTTTGTACCCGAAAACTGCCAAAAAATTGGGGCTCCTAAGCTGAACCCGGAGATTAAAGCAGCGTTATCGGAAACGCTAGTTTAAACAGGATGCAGCTATTGAGACCAAGCAAAATCAGAAAGCAGCAGCCTTATCCTGCGTGGGGCAGGCTTGGACAAAGATGTTTGCCAGTCAAAACAAAGACACTGACGTCATCAAGTACCTTATTGACGCCAAGTCTTTTGTGCGATTCCTAATATCAGGAGTCTATGTCTCGCTGAAGTTTTGTGACATCTACAATTAAAAAAGACATAAAAAACCAGTTGTTTACAAATGCGACTGACAGTCATTTATTTGGCGAGAAGTTAGCTGACACATTAAGGGCAGCGAAAGCAATTAGCAAGTCGGGAGCTGAAATGAAAACAATATTACATCCTAAATCTGGAGTCAGTCAACCTCGCCCTTTAAATGCGAGACCTCCATTTCCACAAGTGAGACAGGCAGGAGCGGGGAGAAGACCGACGCCTGCCATAACACAGCCCCGCCGCTACCAAACCCTCCCGCCGCCGCCGCCAGCCCTGCAGGCTACGGGATATCGTCCTCCGCCGCCGCAAGTGCAGCCGCAGCGCTCGCGCGCGCGCTCATAGATCCGCCGATAAATGAGGTACGCTCTCAAGGATAATTTAATATTATCGTGGGTGACAGAAGGTTACACTATACCATTTCATTCCACTCCTAAACGGAATTTTATACCGTCCTCCAAAGTCTATTCCTTGGATGAACTTAATAATATGCAAACTGCTATTGATGAATTATTGGAATTGGGTGCAATTGCTGAATGTTCTCCATGCGAGGAGCAATACATCTCAAGTATTTTCTTAGTCCCAAAGCCAAACGGAAAAAATAAATTTATTTTGTCTCTTAAATCACTAAATAAATTCATCACAACCAAGCAATTTAAAATGGAGCATTTAAGGACGACATTAAAATTAATATGAAAAGGTTCATTTTTGTGTAGGTACAGTTGACTAATAGGTACTATTTACATTATTTTTTTTTCTTTTCTGTCTATTCTAGACAATCAAATGTAGACTTAATTGATGTTAGTGTCGACATTCCTGAGGATAACACAGTTGGATTATCCACACCAGAACCTCAAAATCAAGACTGTGCCTCACAGATTGTGGAGTTAGAACCACAAAACTTAGGACTCGATCCAGACCTGCCTTCGACTTCGGAAGCGTGCTCATCTGAGCACTTAGATATGTTTTCGTCCAGAGTATCTACTCTGGACGAAATCGCGTATGCACGCGAACTGCCAGGGGAAAATCTTACCAAAAATAAGTCATACAGCTCGCCAATACAATCTGATTTGGCTGTCCGATGGGAATACATCGTGACCCCTGGACTGCCTAAAAAGGTTACGAAGGACCTTTTAGGCAAATATTTTGTACCCGAAAACTGCCAAAAATTGGGGCTCCTAAGCTGAACCCGGAGATTAAAGCAGCGTTATCGGAAACGCTAGTTTAAACAGGATGCAGCTATTGAGACCAAGCAAAATCAGAAAGCAGCAGCCTTATCCTGCGTGGGGCAGGCTTGGACAAAGATGTTTGCCAGTCAAAACAAAGACACTGACGTCATCAAGTACCTTATTGACGCCAAGTCTTTTGTGCGATTCCTAATATCAGGAGTCTATGTCTCGCTGAAGTTTTGTGACATCTACAATTAAAAAAGACATAAAAACCAGTTGTTTACAAATGCGACTGACAGTCATTTATTTGGCGAGAAGTTAGCTGACACATTAAGGGCAGCGAAAGCAATTAGCAAGTCGGGAGCTGAAATGAAAACAATATTACATCCTAAATCTGGAGTCAGTCAACCTCGCCCTTTAAATGCGAGACCTCCATTTCCACAAGTGAGACAGGCAGGAGCGGGGAGAAGACCGACGCCTGCCATAACACAGCCCCGCCGCTACCAAACCCTCCCGCCGCCGCCGCCGCCAGGCCTGCAGGCTACGGGATATCGTCCTCCGCCGCCGCAAGTGCAGCCGCAGCGCTCGCGCGCGCGCTCATAGATCCGCCGATAAATGAGGTACGCTCTCAAGGATAATTTAATATTATCGTGGGTGACAGAAGGTTACACTATACCATTTCATTCCACTCCTAAACAGGATTTTATACCGTCCTCCAAAGTCTATTCCTTGGATGAACTTAATAATATGCAAACTGCTATTGATGAATTATTGGAATTGGGTGCAATTGCTGAATGTTCTCCATGCGAGGAGCAATACATCTCAAGTATTTTCTTAGTCCCAAAGCCAAACGGAAAAAATAAATTTATTTTGTCTCTTAAATCACTAAATAAATTCATCACAACCAAGCAATTTAAAATGGAGCATTTAAGGACGACATTAAAATTAATATGAAAAGGTTCATTTTTGTGTAGGTACAGTTGATCTAAAAGATGCCTATTTTTTATAGCCTATTAAAAATGATTTTAAGAAATACTTATTTTCGTTTCACATTTGACAACAAATTGTTTGAATTTAATGTTCTCCCGTTCGGACTAAACACAGCTCCACTAGTTAAGTGTTCACTAAGATAATGAAACCAGTTGTATGTTTACTCAGGTCTTTAGGATACATAATTATCATCAATATATCTTGATGATATTTGCTTAATTGCTGATTCGTATAAAAAATTAGAACATAATCTAAAACCGACAATAATTATATTAGAATTTGGGCTTTCTTATAAACTATGACAAAAGTGTATTAATACCAAGTAATGTACGTGTAAGTACTTAGGTTTTATTAAAGGCATAAAAAAAAAAAAAAAAAAAACAAATTTTTTTTAATTATAACGATGCTCAATTTTCCAATTCGCTCGCTTAGCCGGCCTACTCGCCTCCTCGTGCCATCCAATACGGTTGGCTATATACCAAGAATATTGATCGACATAAATATCTCGCACTATTAAAAACAGAAGATTACGACAGTTATATGTCTGTACCTGAGTATCTTAACGACGATTTAAACTGGTGGCAGACCCACATTAATAGTTCTGTTAATCCAATAAGAGACGACAATTTATTATTGTATGGATTTTTTTTTTCTGATGCCAGCAAAACAGGGTGGGGGGCAGCATGTGGTAAGGATAGAGCTAACGGAAAATGGAGTAAAAATGAAAAGACTTTACACATAAATTATTTAGAGATATTAGCGGCATACTTTGGCTTAATGGTATTTGCAAAGAATTTACGAGATTGTCAAATACTTCTTCGTATTGATAACACAACTGCCATTTCGTATATAAACAAAATGGGTGGCGTCCGTTTCCCACATTTAACGGATATTACAAGATTAAATAAAAAATGTGAAAAATATGTCTCTTGGCATCGAGATCCCGGTGCTATAGCGATCAATTCTTTCACCTTAAACTGGACTAAATTAAATTTTTATGCATTCCTGCCAATATCAGTTATTGCAAAAATGCTTTGAAAAATCATATCGAAAAATGCCGAAGGCATAGTGGTTGTTCCTCATTGGCCTACATAACCATGGTTTCCCATCTTAAAAAGCTTGTGTAATGATATGATAATTCTTGGATTAAATACAAATGTCTTATTATCTGTCCCTAACAGACAACTTCAGAACAAGGTCACCTTGGTAGCCGCGAAATTATCCGCGCGGCACTTTCACGGAGAAGCATCCCAACAAGTGCCTTAGATATAATGTGTGCTTTCCCCTCGGATAGTAAAATTCAGTCTAGCAGTATGGCGTTGCATTTAAAAAATGGTTTATATTTTGTAAGTTACATAACAATATTGCACCTTATGAAGCATTTATTCCTCAAGTGATTTCTTTTTTGACTGCCTGTTATCAAAGCGGCGCCCAGTATAGTACGTTAAACACGTATAGGTCCGCACTGTCGTTAATGGTTAAAAAAAAAAAAAAAAAAAAGAAATAGGTACTGACGATAGGGTAGCTAGATTATTCAAGGGTTTCCACAGGTTACGCCCACCTATCCCAAAAATACGATGTAACTTGGAATCCAGCGACTGTTCTTAATTTTTTGGGAGACTGGTACCCACATAAAGACATTAGTTTGGATAAATTATGTAAAAAAGTTGTGACTTTATTGGCACTTGTTACAGCAACACAGAGTACCAACTTTAAGCAAAATCAAGGTACAAAACATTGAAGTATGTCCGGATGATAGAATTACTATTAAGATACCCGAATTGATTAAAACCTCGCGAGCCCCCTCAAAAATAACCCACGTTAATATTACCTTTTTTTTTAACGAAAAACCCCAAATATGCCCAGTAAATGCGTTACTAGATTATAAAAATAGAACTAATTCTATAATAACTTCTGATCAACTACTCATCAGTTTTAAGAGTAGATAAACCAGATTGTTCGCAGTCTATTAGTCGCTGGATAAAAGAAGCATTGAATCAAAAATGGTATTGATACAAATATTTTTACTGCTCATTCAACGAGACATGCTTCAACATCCAATGCGCATAAAAATGTTGTAAGTCTAGATCTTATCCGAAAGACCGCCGGATGGTCAGATTCATCCAGTGTGTTTGCCAAATTCTATCAAAGATCTGTTATTGTCGAGGAAAGAAATAATTTTGCAATGTCAATACAAAATTCAACTGACTGAATTTAACGCAATAATGATAGATTATTGTGTAATAAAGAATAAGAAGTTATATTTTTGTAACATTACATTGATAAGTATCAAGAGTAATTTGTTACTAAATTTACCTAATTAAGAGTAATTTATATAAGTTACCTTTGTTGTTGCTTCTATTAATAATTTCATTGTTACAGAATTCTAAGTATTATAATATAAAGAAAATGACGAATTTGATAGTAGATATTTTTTATTTAGAAATTTAATAACTCTAAAGATCTACAAGTATTCTAATCTCGATGACGAAGCAAAGTATAATTAATGATTAAACGAACTTACCTTAAGTGATGTTCTATCATAATTATACGAAGGCTTCGTCTGAAGAGATTAGCTCCCCCCCTACCCAAACCCAATAAATTTACTAAACAAAAAATAGTAGGTAAAAGACTTACTCTGAACTAATTGAAGATGGCGCGCACAGTGTTGCCATGGTGTGGGATTGATGTGCATGAATAAATCAGAGAAAATGTTTTTATTTTTAAATATTTCATTTTATTTTAGCATTTCTCAACTAAAGTGTATGAATGGCCACACGGTACGTGCTACTACAAGTATTCTAATCTCTTCAGACGAAGCCTTCGTATAATTATGATAGAACATCACTTAAGGTAAGTTCGTTTAATCATTAATTCTATTGCATCGGACAACAATCGGAGTAATTTAGTTGAAATTGAAATTCCCTGAAGGACTGTAGACAACTGCTATTTTCATCTACCGCCGTAGACGGAGAATACATCTGCATGAATTATGCACTTTGAAACAGTTGCTGACAGAGTAATCAGAACTTCATTATAAATTCTATATGGTCCTGCTATTTGTTAATCAAGTTAGTATTTAACAAATGTTTAGTAAATTATGCGACTGCACCACCCTTTACATTCTAAAATGTAAAATATGTACTTATCCGTATTCTACTTTCTAGAATACATTAACTTGTTAGTTTAAACAGTATAATCGTTATAATTTCGGAAAAAAGTGGCGGTGACGGACGCCCAGACAGACGCCAGACATGTATAATATTTGGGTACAGACAGAACCCTAGAAAGCTAGATTGAAAAATATTCATAGTGAAGTATTAAATATTTAAATGTCATCATTTGGTCATAAGGACACAAATTGCCAAATGTAATTTGAATGCATTAAATTAAATCTTTAGAGAATCCACGTTACTTATTATTACTATCAGTGAAAGAATTAGTTTTATTTTGATTACCCATTATTCTATTCCAAGTACGGATAGACCAAGTACTTACTTACATATCATTGTATTTTTGAAATGACTGAGTACACGGTGCTTTTCATTAATCAATCAAGTAAGATTAATTACGAAAGTAGCTGGATTAAATTACGAAGCTGTGATAATTTAATATAACAACACGCTTTAAGAAAAGAAATCGGAATTATAAAAGTAAATCGTCACTTGTAACATACCTAATGATACCACGTAAAGCTACGCAGGTCTTGACGTATCAACATACCTTCGATGTTTCTGGTTTCTAACGAGGGAAGACCATTTGGGATCAGGACAATATTTGTGATGTCCCAATTTATTCATTTAATTCATACCTTTATTAGAGTATCTATAGGTAGGGTGATCGAGATAGTGATTGCCCACTTAAGAAATTGACACTAGTTTTATTTCAATATAATCCTTTTCTTTGACAAGAAGAAATCAGAGTGTAATTATTTGACAACGTTAATAGTTTAACATTGAGATAAGTTGGCAATAATTCAAACATCTAAAGAATATTTTATAATTATAACGTATAACAAAAATATCTCCTAAAAACACAGTGATTGCCCACTTGACATAGTCATTGCCAACCAAATGAGACAGTGATTGCCAACTGTACCGCACGTTGTAATTCCATAAAAATACTATTAAATACTTAAAATTTTAGATCTTTCGTAAGTTTTTGTGCGTTTAAGATACATTTCTAAGCTATTGAAATCAGTAACATCATCCAAATAAGATACCATTGACTAAGAAAACCCGTTTAGTTTCAAAATCTAGTAAAATCGTCAAATTGCTCTATCTAGTTTCTCGTTATTTCAGCGAATAAATGGAATGTACCAATTTTACAGAAGGTAAGATACAGTTTTGAGGTTGTCGGAGGCCCAATGGGGGGTGAGGGGAGGGGTTAAAAACATTGGCAGCATACTTGTGACTCCACTGGTGTTGAGTATTTGCGTTGGCATTCGCTTACCATCAAGTGATGCGTGTTTTGACTGCACATTATATATAATAAGCAATGCTACCGCCCATGGTCACCTGCAACACCACTGAAGTCACAAGTGCGCTGCCAACCTTTTATCCCCTTCCCCCCCGGGTGTGGGCCTCCGTTTCCCTCACTCACTCGGCGCAGGGGCTGCTTCACGCTGGTTTTCTGTGAGGCAGTGGTATCACTCCGGTCAAATCGGCCCATTCATGCTGAAGCGTGGCTCTCCCACAGTTGAAATTTGAAAGTTTTTTTCTAATTATTACTAACTGCAATCATGTGGTAATTAAATTTTAATATGTGATAGGTGGCTCACAAGCATACGGATCACCTGATGTTAAACGATTGCCACCGCTCATAGACACTCGGAACAACAAGGGGAATCACAAATGCGCTGCCAACATTCCTTCTTTTCATCCTTTTCCCCCTTCATAGAGCCTCCGGTACACTCACGCGTTAGCGCCGCTTGATTTTGGTTTTCTGTGATTAAAGAATCACACCGTTTAAGCCGGCTTATTCATACTGAAACGTGCTCTCCCACGGTAAAATACATAATATAATTACGGTATATATTTGGTTGTTCTTCTTACCACCATTCCTCCAAGATTTTCGGTAGCAGATCAAATTTTCCCCTATTTTTAGGTCAACTTTTTGTAAAAAGCAGTTTTTACGAAACTCCTTCGTACCTAGACCTAGATATAAAGAAAGATACAGGATATAAAGAAAATATTCGGTTCGATTATTATATCCCTCAAGTGATTTAGTAAATACCTACCCGGGCAATCACTGTCTCATACCCATGGCAATAACTGAATTCTGGTATGGCAATAACTGAATTTCTCATATTTTAGGTACAGTGATTGCCCACCCCCTTAAAATACTTAATGGATTAAAATTACGCCACCATAACTGCTTCAAATGAAACATTAAAGCTTTAACTAACACGTCGTTGTGCTTTAACGCTCAAAAAAGAGAATTAAAGTGATACAAACTTCAAAACCACAAAATGAATCCTTAACAAATTTTGTAAGGAATTCGCATTTATTGAAGTGACGGACACCCGCTGTCCAAAAACTGCCATTACAATATTTTTATTGAAAATTTTGCCAAATGTCTTATTTAGAACTCTAGTAAACAGTATCCTAGTGTTATTTAACTGATTAAATGTAAAACTACACCTTTGAAAATAAGTCAAAATGTATGTTAACCTTAATTCGGGCAATCACTATACACTGGGCAATCACTGTCTCAGTTACCCTATAATAAATAGAAAAGAAAAATAGGAGCTACAAATATATAAAAAAAAAACACTATTCAAAAAAAGATATCGAAATTAGGGTAACCGAGATAGTGATTGCCCAGTGTACAGTGATTGCCCGAATTAAGGTTAACATACATTTTAACTTATTTTCAAAGGTGTAGTTTTACCTACATTAAATCCGTTAAATAACACTAGGATACTGTTAACCGCTCAAACGCACCAAGGGACATTTGTCCCTTTTTTAAAAATCCGTTGAGCGCCCGTACGGGACATAGGGTGATCGAGATAGTGATTGCCCACTTAAGAAATTGACACTAGTTTTATTTCAATATAATCCTTTACTTTAACATTAAGAAATCAGAGTGTAATTATTTGACAACGTTAATAGTTTAGCATTGAGATAAGTTAGCAATAATTCAAACATCTAAAGAATATTTTATAATTATAACGTATAACAAAAATATATCCTAAAAACACAGTGATTGCCCACTTGACACAGTCATTGCCAACCAAATGAGACAGTGATTGCCAACTATACCGCACGTTGTATTTCCATAAAAATACTATTAAATGCTTAAAATTTTAGATCTTTCGTAAGTTTTTGTGCGTTTAAGATATATTTCTAAGCTATTGAAATCAGTAACATCATCCAAATAAGATACCATTGACTAAGAAAACCCGTTTAGTTTAAAAATCTAGTAAAATCGTCAAATTGTTCTATCTAGTTTCTCGTTATCTCAGCGAATAAATGGAAAGTACCAATTTTACAAAAGGGAAGTAGATACAGTTTTGAGGTTGTCGGAGGCCCAATGGGGGGTGAGGGGAGGGGGGAGGGGTTAAAACATTGGCAGCATACTTGTGACTCCACTGGTGTTGAGTATGTGCGTTGGCATTCGCTTACCATCAAGTGATGCGTGTTTTGACTACACATTATCTATTATCTATACTAATCTATACTAATATAATAAAGCTGAAGAGTTTGTTTGTTTGTTTGAACGCGCTAATCTCCGAAACTACTGGTGCGATTTGAATAATTCTTTTTTTGTTGGATAGTCCATTTATCGAGGAAGGCTATAGGCTAAATAACATTACGCTATGACCAATAGGAGCAAAGACAGAGCGGTAAATGTGTAAAAAACGGGGAAAATTATTCATTTTTGAAGGCTTTCTTTGCGTGCGCTGCGAAAACGGTTCAAGATACACAAAAAATATGTATGAAAGAATTATTCCTCTATACATGATCTAAAAAAAAGTCCGCGACGGCATATGTCTATCTTTTAAGGTTTAGTCACAATGACCGTTTTTATGGTACCAAATTTGGTCGAAATAATTTGTTTAAGTTGTATCAACATAATAATATTAAGGGGGTTAAAAGGGGGGTAAAAAGTTACTTTTCCACGCGGACGAAGTCGCGGGCGGCCGCTAGTATATAATAAGCAATGCTGCCGCCCATGGTCACCTGCAACACCACTGAAGTCACAAGTGCGCTGCCAACCTTTTATCCCCTTCCCCCCCGGGTGTGGGCCTCCGTTTCCCTCACTCACTCGGCGCAGGGGCTGCTTCACGCTGGTTTTCTGTGAGGCAGTGGTATCACTCCGGTCAAATCGGCCCATTCATGCTGAAGCGTGGTTCTCCCACAGTTGAAATTTGAAAGTTTTTTTCTAATTATTACTAACTGCAACCATCATTTGGTAATTAAATTTTTATATGTGATAGGTGGCTCACAAGCATACGGATCACCTGATGGTAAACGATTTCCATCGCTCATAGACACTCGCAACAACAAGGGGAATCACAAATGCGCTGCTAACATTTTAACTCCTTTTCCCCCTTCATAGAGCCTCCGGTACACTCACGCGTTAGCGCCGCTTGACTTTGGTTTTCTGTGATTATAGAATCACTCCGTTTAAGCCGGCTTATTCATACTGAAACGTGCTCTCCCACGGTAAAATACATAATATAATTACGGTATATATTTGGTTGTTCTTCTTACCACCTTTCCTCCAAGATTTTCGGTAGCAGATCAAATTTTCCCCTATTTTTAGGTCAACTTTTTGTAAAAAGCAGTTTTTTTCAAAACTCCTTGTACCTAGACCTAGATATAAAGAAAGATACAGGATATAAAGAAAATATTCGGTTCGATTATTATATCCCTCACGTGATTTAGTAAATACCTACCCGGGCAATCACTGTCTCATACCCATGGCAATAACTGAATTCTGGTATGGCAATAACTGAATTTGTCATATTTTAGGTACAGTGATTGCCCACCCCCTTAAAATACTTAATGGAATTAAATTACGCCGCGATAACTGCTTCGAATGAAACATTAAAGCTTTAACTAACACGTCGTTGTGCTTTAACGCTCAAAAAAGAAAATTAAAGTGATACAAACTTCAAAACTACAAAATGCATCCTTAACAAATTCTATAAGGAATTCGCATTTATTGAAGTGACGGACACCCGCTGTCCAAAAACTGCCATTACAATATTTGTATTGAAAATTTTGCCAAATGTCTTATTTAGAACTCTAGTTAACAGTATCCTAGTGTTATTTAACGGATTTAATGTAAAACTACACCTTTGAAAATAAGTTAAAATGTATGTTAACCTTAATTCTGGCAATCACTATACACTGGGCAATCACTATCTCGGTTACCCTATACAGATACATAAACTAACCTGGATGAGGAAAACCAAAGATGATGAGATGAAAGATGTCTATGCTTTTTAGTGAACGCACAGATATTATCTATTGACCCAGTATCTGTTGCGAAATTGGAACAAATTAATAAAATTAATTATTACCTAGCTTCTCGCATGTTATAGATTGTAGCCGACTTTCGATTGTCAACTGTTTTAGAAAACACCGGTTCGGAATGTTGTTTTTATTAAAGAGTAGGTATCGGCCAAAACAACATCTTGCTGATAGCTCTTTATAATGTTTTCAACAGTTCGGTAAAGATACAAGGTACCTGAAGTATTTGTAATTTATCGTAGTAATCAATCATTACATGCAGGTAATAAATTAGAATCAATTACGTAGTACCTACTTACAATATAATGCAGTCCAGACCGAGGTGCCTGCAAACAAACCAACCGGCTCGTCTGGAGTGATATAGAAGGATATACCACGGCCTCACAGAAGACCGGCAGCGCGTCTGCGCTGTGTTTCGCAGGGTACCGGAGGCCCAATCGGGGGAGAGGGGGTTAAAAGGTGGCAGCGCACTTATGACTCCACTCAACTGGTGGGTGTTTAACGTCGGAAGACCCAAAAGCCCTTTAAAAAGGGCAAAAACAATTGATTTTCTATTGTCTGCTGTCTGGGCCTTACGAGGTAAGGGCGGCGGCAATCACTTACCATTAGGTGATCTGTCTGCTCGTCTGCCACTTGTTACATAAAAATACGTCTCTATACCCGTCCCATTCATACGCTTTGTGTACATATCTCTTTGGAAGCGACAGGTATATCTATCTCCGTTCTTTACGAGACGGTTTCGTTGTAGCATTAGGATTAACATTGGGAAATCAGATATCGAGGAACCTCCAACATCATTTAATACTAACGTTATGGTTTCGCCCTTGCCATAGAGTATGTAAATTCACGATTCAAGTTGAATGTACGTAAGAATTCGCAAGATAACCGACTGAAACTCTGAAAATTATCTACCGGGCCCCTTGTCTGAAGACGGTATCTTATCGGCCCCGATAAACGGGCGAGAACTTTTGAGGGTAAACGACGAGGTCATTGTATAAGTGCTACGTTTTAATACTGCTAGAAATTTTCTTGATCAATTTTATCTTTGAAATTAAAACAGAACGACGGAATATCCTTTTGTTAATCTATTATGCCCTACCCTTGAAACGTAGAGACTACAAGTACAACAGAACTGTTCCGTAACCAATGAGAATTATACCTGTCGCATCCAAACAAGACAGACGCTCAGCGTGTGTGAAAGGGATGGAAATATAGACTCGGCTATGAATTCCGTTTCGTAGTAGACCCTCTGGCCCGAATAGGGCGTTGGTTGACCCTGCTTTACACTACGAGGGCGTGGGAGCGATTCCCACTCTGTCCAAATGTTTGTGTTGATCATCATTAAATTTTGTGTTTGTTCTGTGTGTGGGTGTTGTAATTATCTTCTATCTATAATACACATATTTACAAAGAGGCAAATTCTGAATACATCAACAACTTTATGTACAAAACGAAAAGGCGAAATACTAGCGCAATGCAATCCACGCCCAGCGCCATCTATTGCTGCTTAATAAATGTGCCTTTAAGGTCATTAAAGGAACGGAACAATCGTAGTTTTTCTTGAGGTGAAGTAGGAATAGATTAGCTATAACGTGTGACGATAACGCTTCATCATTGTTTTACCTTCTAAAGACGTCATAAATAATGACCTTATTGTCAATGATGTAATAACTCGACTCCTTTCCCATTGAAGTACGAGAATCTGCAATTACCCACGAGTAGATAATTACTTCAACATTTTTCCCAACACGGCAAACATTATCATGGCTGAATATTCTGAATAGCTGAAAAGTTACATAAATCGTATATACACGCAACATGAAGTAAATGTTCTTTAGAAACTCCTAATGCATAAACAAACAGTGAACCACGATAATATGTACTTGTTGTTACAACACCCTTCACTTATAATAACACAGTGCTAATTTAACCAGTGGCTCGTTATACTTGAGCAGAAAGTAATTAGACCCAGAGCGTGTCAATGTATAAAACTGAGGCGTTCTAATCGCATAGTAATAGGCTCGTATATAGGTGCACCCGTTCCATCAGGGGCTAGTTAAGTGTAGAATTATGTTTTTTTACTTTGCATTAAGTCATGAGTAAGGAAAGTATGGTTAAGATATTTTCAGTCAAACTTCCAATTTATCACTCTCGAGGACATCTTTCCAGCGATTCCTAGGTCGGCCGCCAGCCCACCCGTTGGGCTTGGTCTTCCGATCTCTTGAGGTGGCCAAACTGGTGAAGACTGAGTGATTTAGTCTCGCCAATGACGATGTCGAAGACGATGGCTGGAAAAACTCATAAATCAGGTAAGACATTTTTTTGTCCCAACCCAGGAATTGAACCCAGGACCCTAAGCGCAGCCGTCGCTTGAAAGTGCGACCCACTGTGCCTACCTACTGCGCCACCAAGGCAGTCACTGGCTTCATTTACACTGTACTCATTGTATTAAAGTCATATTTTGAACAAATGTGTGAACTTGTACAGTAACAATGCATTTAGTCTCGCTTCTGCGGCGGAATGTTTGTTCGGTGTCTCTCTCTAAAGTCTGCCAACAATGTTGTGGTAGAGACAGCGGCACGTCAAGTTAGCCCGCGCAGTGCAAAAATAGCACTTGTGGCTCAGACATAAGGGCGGCCCAAAGTTCAGGGTAAATCCACCATCATAATTTTATGAGATTAACTTCTTTATAAATAGTATAGAAGTGAAATGGCGGCGCTGTGAATCGGACAAGCACCCTTTTAACAGGAATGTTTTATTGTTTCTGATAATATTTTGTTACTTCTTATTCTTTATCCATAAGTGTTATCAAGTCGTTACCTAATCGTTGGATTAGAAACACAAATGTGTGTTGATGAAACAGATTTGTGTTGGGTCTGGCTATTTTTTGGTACCTACCTTCGTTGTTTCTGGTTTCCATGGTACAAGGGTTGACCTTAGTTTGGGATCGAAGCAGTACCAAGATAATTAGACTACTGGCCCGTGTTAAAAAAATTATGGGTCATTTGAACCACCAGATGACCTATGTAGAACGATATAAGAGTATAAAATAATAAGATTCAGCATTATGCCGTCACTTGTAAGCTGTCCAACTGAGGACCACAGAAAAAGAGGGGGTTGCAATGCAACCCTTGGTATTTTACCCTTGTCGCATGATTTTTGTACGGCGTTGCGGAATAATGTATTAGAAGCAATACTGAAATAGCATGAAACTGATGCCGTACAAAAATTGTGCGCCAAAAAGTCGGATTTTTTTTTTGATTTTCCGACAATTTCCAGGGTGAATTTGATCATTTAATTTTGTCGGCATCAGTTTCATGCTATTTCAGTATTGCTTCTAATACATTATTCCGCAACGCCGTACAAAAATCATGCGACAAGGGTAAAATACCAAGGGTTGCATTGCAACCCCCTCTTTTTCTGTGGTCCTCAGTTGGACAGCTTACAAGTGACGGCATAATGCTGAATCTTATTATTTTATACTCTTATATCGTTCTACATAGGTCATCTGGTGGTTCAAATGACCCATAATTTTTTTAACACGGGCCAGTAGTCTAAATGAATCTATGTTTTTTTTGTATACTGAGGACAATCAAGATGACCCCACTTCGCCTGATGGTAAGCGGCCGTGAGATCCAATTTGACAGGCACAAAAGAACAGACAGGTATTTGATGTTGTATTCATTATTTTAAAAAAATTTCAATCACTAAATATGAAAACAAACGTTTCACTTGTTTGGAGTTTTTAATAAGTAGTTAGATACAATTTAATCCACTATTTACGATTTACGATACAACTTAATCCACTATTTACGATTATTTTTGGGAAATTACATTAGGCATTCCCCACGAATTTCCCCACCTGTTAAAATAACTACTGAGTTGGGTTTGTCATTCTGTTAATCTATCATTATTTATAGATCAAGACGATGCCTTTAATGGGCAATCAACTTTCTCTCATGATTTGAAAGGAGGATATAAAGTGTAGGCCTTTCTTGAAATCTAATTAGGTACGATATTAGAACTTTAATGCACCGAGAATACACCAAGAATTAAAAAATCGGCCAAGTGCGCGTGTTTTTTTTTTATGTGACAGGTGGCAAACGAGCAGACGGATCACCTGATGGTAAGCGATGGCCGCTGCTCATAGACACCTGCAACACTAATAGAGTCACAAGTGCGCTGCCAACCTTTAACCCCCTTTCCTCCAATTGGGCTTCCGGTGCCCTTACTCACTTGACGAAACACAATTTAAGTGGAGTGGAGGTTTGAGTGGTAATGTATCATAATATTATTATTTCTTATTTTAGTTTTCTTATTCCCTTATTTTAGAAGTTAGATGGGATAGGATAGAAGGGTGGGTGGATAGGTGGTGAGACACACACATTTTACCGTCCGAGTTCTGTTTTTTTTCGGAACTAAAAGGGATGTTAACGTTAAAAGTTTAAGCATGTAAATTGTGAATCAATCACATGAAATAATGAAACAAAAACAAAAATTTTACCGTGTTATTAGTAGAGTAAGTATTGAGACCGGATGTTTAGTATTAAACTGACGTCTAGATAGAAAGACAGTTATCTACATACTCCTTATTTCACCAAAATATCTGACTCAAAGCAAAGCAAAGAAGTGTTACAAAAATAATTTCCATTTCCCGTCGATTCTTACATAACTTGATTCGCATTTTTTTCTTATTATCCGGGTTTAGCCGCTTTGTACCCGCGTATTTTTGTATCTGTCGCCGTCCGATGTTTTGGCAGCTTTTCAAAGAGTTTTTGTGGTCGATCTCCTATCTATTCGTGGATGACATTGCTCTTGTGTGGAGGCCACAAGGACGTTGCGAGTTCACGTTGCGTAACCTTCCTGTTTATTTATGTTCTTGATCGATAAGGATGCGTGAGGTTAGTTTATATCAAGAGGAGATAAGAGTGAAATGTACGAGTCGAGCGGCTTTAGAATACCTACTGACGCTTTATGGTTTGTTAGTTTTACCAGGTTACGTATAATACTACGGACTTACGCATTCTCCACTGGACGAAGCGATAGTCATGTAGGTAATTAAGTCGAATTCTAGTACCTAAGTTGGGTTGGGGCCATATTTGATTACTTACATATTAATCGATGAGGCCTATCCAAATTGTTTTGGGTTACTTATTAGTTTTTTCAATGTCTTGTACATGCTCATGCATTTCTAACCCTTAACTCTACAATTATTAGCTTTAGATTGCAAGAATCCAGCATTTTTCTTTATTTCTTTCGACCCGTACACCTACTGTCGTAATGTGGTGTAAAATTAAAGAACCTTACATATCTATAAGTTGAATCCACTGCCAAAAAGCAGCAAAAAACTATTCCATATTATTTTAACCTTACAAATGACATCAAAATAATGTTCCGCTAAATTTTTCTCTACAATCGGTACGTGTGTATTTATTTAGCTAAGTAAGAGGTTGTTATACTTCACGGTCTTACTTAATAAGTTTTGGATCGTTCTGTTTATTGCCTTCGAAACCAATGTCGGTAAATTAATTAAACAAATTGTTCTCCGAACATTCGGGTTTAACATTTGGTTATGCGCCAGAGCACGACCTTTGCACCAAATGATACTGCGGTCAGTAAATAGCTAAACTCTGGTTTTTAATCATGTGGAGTAAACTGACAGATGTCAATGTGTCATCCCCATACATTATCACTCAATTTTACACATGCGAAATGTCAAAATGCATAGAAACTTGTCATTTTCATCTGTCAGTTTACTATATTATGATTAAAAACCAGAGTAGTAGGATGATTCAGCTAAGAAACTAACAGTCTGTGCGTGTTGATATAAGACACCATATTTTTATTGCAGTTGCCGCAATTATCATTTTCCAGGAAAATTGAGAGTTAAACTGTTTCGACAAGGTCACATAAAAAGATGTTGTATTCATTTAGTTTGTTGTTAGAGTCTACTACCTATAAATGAATGATACCTATATGTATATTGGTACCTATTTCCGTGCTTATATATTATAGAAAACTTGCGATATAACCATGTATATAAGATTATTGTAGGTAGGCTAATAAGTACTAGTTGTAATTTTTTATTAAAATTATAACATGTTTTCGTGTAGCACCACCCGATGACTTGACACACGCCGCAGAATATCCACCTTTTTACCTAATCGATTATGAATGAATGAAATTAAATTAATTGAAAGACAATATTGGAAAACAACTTTAGCCAATGGTACTCATACGTAAACGGTTCATTTAATTAATCGTAGATAGTACTTATTAATCTGATTGCCTTAGAATAAAACTTGATTTCATAGGACACTAAGCTGTCACCGATCCTATCTCGAATCAAATTAAAATTGCGAAGAAATAACGTTCTCGCTAGATGGCGCTGGCAGCTGGTACAAGTTCATTTTGAATATCGCGTCCGACCATCCATCATGGCGGCTGGGCGCGACGTCTTCGTCACGCTGTCTCGTGGATATTTTGTTGCTAAGACCTTTTAGTTTCGTGTCCTTGGGTAGGGCGGTAAGGTCATTCCTCCATTATTTTGGGAACTGCTATTATAATAATGAAGGCAGGACACAAGGTTCGTTCGATATACTACAGGGTTGCGTCTATCTTGATTTTATGACGATTATGGTCCTTCAATTATTTCCCTGGTAATTTTAAACTGAAAATATCTAATCATAATTTTAAAGTAGAACCAAGGCATGAAAAACCTTTGGGTGAGTGCGAACTTCCAAATGTAGAGAAATGGTCAGGTAAGTCAATCGAGTGAACATAGACAGCAGAAATATGGAAGCCTGGAAGTTATTGAGGTATGTAAATCTAATAATATTCTTGTTATAAAACTTGTAGCGTATCCAACAAAGTAGTCTATGGCCTTGAAAGAAATCCACAAAAATAAATAATTTGGTCGTTAATCATAATCTTCATTAAAACCGTGGAAAAATTGGGCGCATGTGTCCTCGCCGAAATTGTATTTATACTGTGTTTAATATCTGACAGCTGTGCGACAGTAAATAATCCTGGTAGTGATGCACGCTCCAGTCAAACTTTATCACTCGAGTCATTTTCACTCGAACATCATTTGAGCGGTGCTCTGGGATACAAATACCTAGATAGATAACATCTATTCCCACAAAAAGGAAATAATAAAATAATTACATAGGTACGTAATATTACATCTTATGGCCAAGAAAGGCACAGCCTCAGCATTTACTACAGCAGCTATAAGCCAAAACATGTATCTTCAGCAGCATATAAGCCTGCTTCCACCCACTGCTGACACGTCACTCCATCCACGCCACCCTCATCTAAAATATTGACGTTATTGTATCTCTCATACAGCCTTTTTTGAGTCTGAGAAAAGCTAGCCTGGTTTTTGAGTTCTCTTAAAATTAAAAAGGTTTTCAGTATTCGGGACTAAACCATCGGCCCATCGGGGGGGAAGGGGATAAAAGGTTAGCAGCGCACTTGTTGCATGTGTTCATGGGCGGCGGCAATTGCTTATCATCAGGTGATCAGCCTGCTTGTCTGCTACCTATCACATAAAAAAAAATCAATCATCCTCGTCCAGTTAGCTTAGTTTGACTCTACAATGATCGATGTCGACTAAAGATCACTCATGTCGACCATCTTGTATGATATCACTCGAGTAAAAGTGGCCTTCGCATCTCTAAATCCTGTTGATCTCTGGAACAATGCCGAGCTTCCTCGCTTCTATAAATTCGTGAGTATGCGGAAGGACCTAACGAGTTTTGCGCGTGTGTGCGTGGGCACATGTCTCGCAGATCCTCTGATAGCGAAAGCGACTGTGTCTGTGTGACGTTAATGCTGATTGGTTATCTGCGCAGATAGAATAGTAAATATTATTCTTTATAATAAGGTTAACAATAATAGAAACAAAAACAATATGAGCTATGGCAGTAGAGTATAATGCCATTGTTTTACAGCTCTACGAGTTCAGCATGTTTTTCTTGGCTTCCTAACTAATAAAAAAACATACTCAATAGGTATTTGGCTCTTAGCAGTCTGAAGACAGCATTCAAAATCATAGATCCGGAAGTGACCTCGTCAATATAGTGACCGTATCTCCTATTGCACCAGTATACCCTGTTCATTTGAATTAGGGTTTAGGAAATTTAGTCCTAGATCTTTATAGAAATCTGCCAAAGTTCTTCAACCGGATTCAGGCTTTCTACTTAATTCTGCTATTCAGTTTCAGGTAAGTTACCTAGAAGACAAATCATGCTAGTCAATCCCATCCTTTTAGTAACGAACGCAACGTGGAATCCACATATACTTTTTTCTAAATTGCGACAAAGAGAATCAATAAACTCGTACAAATACAACTTTGCAAAGAAAAAAGACATTTGATGGCGCACTCCGAAAACCGATTTTATGCAATTTGAGATGCTCTTGACTAAGTCAGATTAAAAAACTTAGCTCATTGAGTTTTGCAATGTCAACAATCGCCACTTATGCCTCGGAGTTAGCAGCCGACGATTGCGATCGGCCTCAACCAATCTCGGTGCTGTGACGTCACGTCATAATTAAAACCAGCCCCCTTCGTTTGCGATGAGCAAGCAATGGCTGATCGAACGGCCTTGTAACCACGGAATCTTTATGTACGTACAGCCACACATAAAAGTATACCAAACTGTCCAATTTCTTCAATCGACTCTATACATCTTATACATCAATACATCTTACTATTAAACACATTAGGTTGAATATCAATTGAGGAAGTTTCACAGGTGGTAATCTGATGATAAGTGGCTGTCTGTACTTATTTAGACTGTTACTTTTTCTTTTGCATACCATTATTTTCTTTTAAAATAAAAAGGGTAATTAGATCATATGGCTTGATCCACTTGTTCGACCAATATGGTTACTTTGATTTCAAGAGTAAATCTATGAAGAGAGTCCGGCAAAGCAAGCACTGATATTTTTTGTCTGATTTACAAATTCCAGAATTTAATTTTGAAATTAAACTCACCACGCCATGAGTCACTGTTTATTAGATGAGCGTAGGCAATTTTATAAATTAATAGTACCTACCTTACCTAATGTGTAATTAATTTTGTAAGTCTAATGTTTCAACACTAAAAACTATGCCAATCCCCTAATTTCCCAAATCGTTCTAGAAAAGTAAAGGTGAGTAAAGATACTTTTTTTACATTATAATGGACAAACGAGCAGACGGCTCACCTAATGGCAAACGATCACTGCCGCCCACGGACATCTGCAACACCTTCCTTAAGAACCGGCAACGCATCGCAAATGCGTTTAATAAGGCCATTTCTTGAAGATCACTAGGTCGTAAGTATCTGCTCGGAAACACCATCGTTGGCAACTGATCCCACAGTTTTACTGTACGTACCTAGTACCTACCGTAATATACTTTACAAAGTATAGCTACATGCATGAACTATGCCGAACCGAACTTCTGTATGTGGAGAATTTAGGTTAATACCTTCAGGCTATTCGCTCAAAGGTCTGTATTGCTTGATCTAATTCTCGGGAGTTGGTAACTTGGTTTGCTTATCTGATGGAGGCTACTGACTTCGACGTGTGGCCACAAGCGTGACGTGACTGGGACTCCGGTTTATAAAAGTCCAGTATTTGCTGTAATCCAACATTCAATTTGTGGTTCAAATGCCTAAGGAATTGTAGGTAAGTTGTGCGTCCTTCTCAGGCTTGCAAAGTTTTTATGGAATTATTTTGTTTCCTTTCTTATAAATAAACGAGAAGTTCTTTTTTACTCGTCGTGAGGACTTTAGAGCTAAAGTCGAGGGTCTATGATGTATTTAGTTACTATCTATTCATCCCTGAATAAAAAGCCTGAATAGTTGCTAATATTAAATGACCCGTATCTAATTTAGTTTTACTCATTAGCTTAGGTCTTATTTGGGGCACTTTTCACATTACGTATTTTTAATAAACCTACCTACCTATGGACCTTTATACAGATATACAATATTGTACGCACAGCCACACGCTAATGTATCTAAATCTGTATTTTTTTTCCCAATCGACTCTAACCCATTATAAGCATTTGGTTCAATATCAATTGAAGAAATTTCTCAGATTGTAATAACGACATGTGGCAGTCTGTACCTACTTATCATCATTCAGAGTTCGTATTCGAAAACTTGCCTTCGAAGTCATTACTAGAAGTCGTGTCATAGAAAAATCTATCATGTCCAAAGTAAGTAAAGAATGTTATAAATACGAAATTGGTATTACTCTTATGTACCTACTCGTATGTCAGAGTTGATGGAACATTTTGATTTGTCGAAACGCCAAAAGTTAGTCTAGCCAATTTGTAAATGTCTCGAACGCTTCCAAATAGGCGTTTTGTTCGTCCGACGTTTTGGCTAGAGTTGAAAGTAGTAATTTATCATTCAAGTACAGCTACATTTATATGCAATAGATGGACTCAGTGAAATGAGTCTTGACGTCATAGTACCCATGTATAAGCATTTTCACGATGATTATAAAAGTATATGTAACGAAATCAGGCCAAAGGAAAATTTTAGTGTTTGTCTTATTCTTTGAGTTTTATCTTAGGTCCGTAAAAAGGCCTAAGGATAATGCGTCCAGGGTCCAATGTCCATAATAACAGCCTGGTTCGAGTATGTTACACGTCTAATGGCTTTGTTTGTGACACTGAAGGCATTACGAATGATCCTTTAACGGCTTTTTCGGTCAGGCTGAGCAAGCTCGGAATGGTTTTGGACTTACTAAAAGTGACAATTGGTATAATGTATGTACGGTGGCCAGCACATAAAGTTACTACAATCTGTCAAATTTCTTCAATCGAACCTCACTTTTATGTCAAACGTGTTTGGTTCAATATCAACTGAGGAAATTTGACAGATTGTAGTAACTTGATGTGCTGGCCACTGTACCTATGTGGTCCTTAAATAAGGTTTGTAGGTATGTCCTAAGTTTTTTTTATGATTGAATTCTTGCAGTGGGAGAGCCGCGCTTCGGCATGAATGGGCCGGCTCGACCGCGTTGTGTTTCGTCGAGTGAGTGAGGGCACCGGAGGCCCATTGGCGGGAAAAGCGGTCAAAGGTTGGCAGCGCACTTGTGACTCTGCTAGTGTTGCAGACTGTTGCAGGTGTCTATGGGCGGCGGCCATCGCTTACTACTGAGATGGATGATTCTACTCAGTTTATCTATAGTAGGTAAGTAACAATAAAACGTATTATTATAAGGTTAGGGTGCGAGCCTTCCGCTCCGCACAAGCCTGGTGACTCTGTACAAAACCACACACGTAGGTTGACAGAACCGACCGACCGACAAAAAAAAAATACCTAAGTTAGATATCGTGAGTATAGATATCTAAGAACAAACTAAATATTTGTCACGAGCTGCCTGATACACGATCGTGGTATCAGTCTGGTAATAAATAGAAAAGCGAATCTTCCAGATAAAATTAGCTAATAATGATCTATTCTAACGCAGACGTTATAGCTGGTTATATTGTCTAGATTTTGGACCAGAGCCATATTTCTGACTATTTTTCAACACAATATTTTATCGCAAAACATATCTAAGCAGATAAAGAAATGATACCTATTAGATTGTTATATATCGTGGACTTTTATTTACGTTTATCAAACTGGGTTATTTTCGTCGAAATATTTTTTTTACTACGTTGTGGCAGATTATCAATAAAAAACAATTATTAAATATATCCGTCTAAATCATATTTATCCGTGGGAGAGATATTGGGTTTTGGGGTACTAAACGATATCTTTATTAAATCGTTTTATAGGAGAGTACGCATGTTTACAAATGTACAGTTAGCAGAGTAACGAGACTCACAGGCAGAGCAAGACTAACTATCTGAGTCAACAGACTCCACAAGACGAATCGGCCGAGTTGATAAGACTCGCTGACATCTCAAGACTTAACTGACAGAGTGATCCCTCAGGATTCAAGGTCGAAATATGTATTCGTAAAATGAACCTTATTAACAAGTGCAACAAGAGGAATTCTATTACTATGCAATTAAGTGCAGATTAGCATGGGATGACTTTGAGTTATTTTTGATGTATTCCAACAAGAGACGCTTCTGCATGAATGGTCCGGCTCGACCGGAGTGATACCACTGCCTCAAAGAAGACCGGTGTGAAGCAGCGCCTGCGCTGTATTACATATAGTGAGTGAGGCTGGCCCAATTAGGGGGAAAGGGGGTTAAAGGTTAACAGCGCACTTGTGACTCTACTTGTGTTTCAGGTGTATGGGCGGCGGCAATCGTTTTACCATCAGGTGACCCGTCTGCTCGTCTGCCATCTATCACATAAAAATACATAAAGGTGGTTAAGATCTTACCTACATCACGTACCTATAATTTTTATTTTTTTGTATAGCAATTCTTTGCAATTTATTCTATTTATTACTTAAGTAAATATTGCACTTAAAAAAATCTCGGAGGGTTCAGGTGGGACTCGAACCCACAACCTTCCGCAGTCCGGGTGGCTGTACTACCAATATTATACTAACCGAACCCCTTACTAAGCCGACGAGTTTTGTAGCTTTCGCCATGAGCTGACGATAGTCTCATCAATATTGTAGGTATACATATACAATATCCAGTGGAAACATTATTGCAAATATTTCACGTACCTAGCACCTAGGTAGCTTATTACCTATACCTACTAAAACGCTTCGAGGAAAACGGAAATGGTTAAGTACGATAAGAGGTTATTTAACACCTCTATGAGGTAGGTAAGTTTAATTAGCTAAGGAGTTACTCGTACCTATATCTAATGTCAGTATCATCATCATCTTCAGATCTTACTGATCTACTTTTGGATAGAGGTCTCTCCCATTCTTTCCTTCTTTAAAAACTGATGCATTAGTACTACCTCTATATAACTAACTAACTTAGTGGACGCGCCAATCTCTTTTGATTCTGACAAATTTTTCCTTTTCAATAATTAACCACTTTAAATTCCGGATATATTTTGACAGTAATTAAGCGATTTATTTTGAGTTATACATATTCATGAGTGAGATTTGGATCGGCGTTTATTTTATCAGTTATTCGTATAATATTTTTGCACATTTGAGTAGGAAATCAATAACTGTTTTTTCTTAATATATTTCTGTAATCATTGGCACCAAAATAATTGAGTAGATTGTGTTTTTCGTTCACATCCGCTTGAATAAGCAATCAGTCAATGAATAATTTGATTACTAAAGTGGAACTATTTCTTGACTATAGCTCTCTAGATTGTTTGTCACTTATTAGAAACCTAATTTTGTATTCTGTAATAAAAATCTTCTCTGCTTTTGAGGATATTTATCTAAGAAGGCAATAGCTTACCATGAGGTGCCACTATATCATAATTAGGGAACTATTTATCGAGGGCAAGAGGAGACAGAAATCTTAAGACAGAGGTCATTAAATAGCGGCCCGCCGAGCCACTTTTGATCCCGAGCTCTCCGTGCGTCGTAGTTGCTGGGTCCCCTCTGTAGTCGCTAATAGTCGCTATGACGAGCCGCTAGGTCTCCACCGTCGTAGTCGATATGACGAGCTGCTGGGACCCTTTCCCCGTCGTAGTCGATACCACGAGCCCCGTCCGTCGTTTATGCGGTCCGCGATGGTCATTTCACTTCTGAAAACGGTCTCGGAACGAAATTAATTGGTTACCTACTAATTAAACTAATTGGACACCTGTAGTAAGACCTTTTTATGAGGCTCAATGGTCAGAGGCAGGGTAAGTCTCCCAGAAATCTTACTTATCCTATCATCATCTTAACGTTTGGATCCGGTTTATTTCCAAGTTGTTGCTGCGGAGTCCACTGCCAGTTTTCCAACTACATCTCCTCAACTTTGCACCGCCTGCTGCAGCATCCATGGAGATAGTTTGACGCATGTCATCCGTTAAACATCCTGAAAGAAATAGGAAAGTTAAGGTAAAAAAATCTTTAGTAAAATCTCGGTCACCATACTTCCATTTCACAGCATAAAATATGGATTAACTTGTATCTAAATCTAAACATGGGCATTTACTGTTGCCACATGAGTCGGTAGGTACCTACTAACCTTTCACGAGTAGGTTTAATTGTAAATAGGAATGGAACAACTTGCCGGCTTCTGTATTCCAACAGCCAGCTACAATTTGGGTGTCTTAAGTCGAGAGTGAATAGGCTTCTTCTAGGAAAGCACGCTACATCTTAGACCTCATTGTCACTCTCCATCAGGTGAGAGGAGGTCAAGTACAAACGCATTTGGTACAAAAAAAAAAAACTACCTATCGATTAATCGACACTAGCATTCTCTATCGATTTGTGGCTATGCTTCCTGTAGAACTATTCTCGCTATCGATATAAAGAGCCCATAAATGGGTCATCGTGCGTTAGGCCTACACACGTGCTGTTATGGAGTATTCATTCACGTACCACTGCCATGGCATCTGTTCCTTATCCGACATAGTGGGAATTAGTTCCTCGAACATTTGGCTAGTGTACTTTGGTTTGCCTGCTATGGGACAGTTATTATATAAATATCCTATAGGCTGAATAATCACGTTCACTTGAATGATTCTTTGTATATCGGTCGTATTGGGATCAATGAACTTTAGAGCGTTTTATTGGTTACTAGTGGCCTGCCCTCACTTCGTTTCGAGACATTTGTTTGTAGCTGTGCCAATAGATGGTGCGAGGCGTCGATTAAATCGCGCAATTGTTTTCTCTTTTCGGTTTTCATATAATTTCCCTCTTTCTAGTGTACGGAGGGAAATGCGAGCGACGATAATAATGAGGGTTTTTGCAAATGCAAAATCCGATAGATGGCGTTACGTTGACATCTCTAGATTTATCAAATCTGTTGGAATATACAAATTAGCTTAGCTAGCTTAATATAGGCTGATACTTTGATTTTTTTTTTACTTTTACCTTACCGCATAGTTTAGGAAATCCCCTAGTAAGTATAAGACTTTAATTCTAAATGATCGGCGCTAATTTTCTTTATCTTTAGGTACCTATTTATTTCTCCGGTATCCGGTTTGCGTCATTGGACTTCGTACGCGTACAATGTGCATTAGAAAACGAAAACAAGATTAAAATATGTTGATCACTAAATGTACCTACATACTACATATTTTGGCGCCTTTATATTTTACAGACAGTTTTTTTGCTATACGCACGTCTTACTCGCTTTTCACATTAACTGACCATACGGCCCGTTTTGAACGGGACTGTCCCAGAGATTTAAATCGTGACTGTCCTATTTTTTTGGTCACATCTGTCCCGTTGTCTCATAACAAAGCGTCGGAACGCAAAATTACCCCGTTTTGTGGGATATGGTCCCGATTTGTAACAAAAATGAACCCCCCTATCGTTGACAATATGCCGCTGAGGGATATGACGAACCCAGGTCCCGTTTTGTGCAGAAAACATATGGTCAGTTTATAGCTCTATTTTATCTGTCTATATAAAATGTAAATTTCTTATAGTTGATCGTTGTTAAAAAAACTAAGTATATTGTTAAACAAACATCACTAGCCCGGTTACATCAGAAACGAATAGGAAGTCACTATCCAAAACGAAAACCCTGATCCAAGAAACTTGAAGAATCGAGAACGCACATCTGAACTTTTCAAATCGATGAAAAATCGAGATGTGGGTTCTCGATTGCAAAACCAACCTTTTACAATCTTACTACGCCTAGTAGCGCTATTTAGTCTAACGCCTTAACGAGTTGTAATCAGTGAAAAGTTAAGCAGCGCTGACCTCAATCACATCGTAAACAAAACCGCGCGTCATAACATGCGACGCGACGTCATCCGCCAATGAAGAGCGTGTTCGAAATACGAATGTCGTATGTTTTTTATGCGCGAACATATTTTGTTGCTTGTCTTTTATGCCAGTAATGAAAAAAATGCTGGCACGAAATCGTGCGACGTGTGCAGTCCGGGGTTTATGTCTAGGACACATGTTGCTCTTAGTTTCAAGGGCGAGGCTAGATCATTGGATAATTTATATTATCAGGTTCGTAAATGTTATTTGATGGTAAATTGAAAAAAGTACCTACCTTGTAGTCTGTTAATAACCACTGCTTTTTTTGAGTCCTAACTTTCGCGGCTGTCCTCAAATCCATCATAAAGCCTGAATATTGGTAGGGGGCATTACGCGGATAAGATATTTTCAAGTCATAAAACCATCTTTGGGAACCTTGACCTGGTCATCTATCATATAATCTAGGTCTATACTCTTAAACGGTAGATCACAGAAGGTTAAAGACGACCTATATGGTCATGCGTAGGCTAGTTATGAATTCCTAACTAATATGATATCTTCTATCTATCTTCCTTATAAATTATTTATAAAGAGGTTACCGTATTTTTTTATGTGATGGGTAGCAGACGAGTAGATGGATCACCTGATGGCAAGCGTTTGCTGCCGCCCAAAGACACCTACTATACCTACTCTGGTATCAAGTGCGCTTCAACCCCTTTTCCCCCAATTGGGCCTCCGGTTCCGGTGTACCCTGACTCACTCGATGAAACACAGCACAGGCGCTGCTTCACGCCTGTTCTGTGAGGTCGTATAACACCGATCAAGTCGGCCCATTCATGCCGATTCATGCTGAAAAACATAGAACAAATTTTGTTCAAAGTGGTTGGTAAACATGGTAACGTTCATAGATACACCCTGTATAGGAATGTTATTATTCTCTGAAACTCAAGTAGGTATACCATAAATACAAAAGTGTACAAAAACACCAAAGGAATCCCAACTTATTGGAGTTATGCTAATTAAATCAGAGGCCGCAGGTTACTGACCCCTAGCTCTCGGTGGCCTCCATGACCCAGTAGTTGGGGAAAGGTCACAGGTGACTGCTTGTTGATGTTTGCCATTCGGATTCCAGACTTACTTACTACGCTGGCTCAACGATCCTAGGTGGGTCTTGGCCTCCGACGTCAATGTTCGGTCCTACTAAGTCAATCCTAAGGAGGCCTATACTCAACAGTGGGTACTGCCGGGCTGATGATGATGATGATGAAGTCAATCCCGATCAATCATGCACGTTTAGTGATTTAAAGTCCTTGGCGAATTCGTCCCTCCAGATCCAGAGTTGCATTTTTTTTTTATTCAGGACAATCAAGATGAGCTCACTCCGCCTGATGGTAAGCGGCCGTGAGATCCAAATATGAGGTTGACAGGCACAAAAGAACAAAAAAAGTACCTATTGAGTCTGCCATCTTCACTCTGAAGGCCTGCTGAGATGCCGTCACGCCCTGCCTGAAAAAACCCAGGATTGTATGAAGGATGTGCAAATTGTTGCTCGGAATCAAATTATTGAGTACCTACTAGTGGCCTGCCCTCGCTTCGTTTCAGGACATTTATTCCACTCTGTACCTGCAATAAATGTCACTGGGTGTCGATTGCATCGCGCTGTTGTTTAGCCTTTTCGGTTAGTACCTTAAGGTTTGTCGATGTCCATTAGATTTTCATCATCATCATTATCATCAGCAACCCACGCTCGTCCACTGCTGGACATAGGTCTCCCCCAATGCACGCCACCGCTCCCGATTTTCGGCCACTCTCATCCAGCCAGCCTTCGAATGTCGTCATCCCATCTTGTAGCAGGGCGTCCAACACTACGTTTGCCGAGTCGCGGTCTCCACTCAAGGACTTTATGTCATTAGATTTTACCTCTTTATAAATAAGTACTATGGATTGGAAGTAGGTACGAGTGTGGAAGGCGCGTTCTGATTCTCCTGGTCTACTGAGGTACCTTCGCTCCTGTAGACTTACTGTCACAGGACAAAGCTCTATGGATTAATCATCACATTTTACCGCCCACTTGACTGTATGTCGTCATTTTTATTTTAATGAGGTCGTTCACGGGGACGAGGAAAATTCGATTTGTGGATTGTTCTATGTTCCATATAAAACTGTGTATGACGTGATTCGAGATTGTGAATAATGCACGACATTTGTAGCATTATTTTCTTTCACTCATTTTGACTTATCTTTATTTATTTTGAATAGATTCGACCGGAGTAACCACGGCCTCACAGAAGACCGGTGTAAGCAGCGCCTGCGCTGTTTCGTTGTGTCGGAGGCCCAATTGTGGGGAAAGGGGGTTAAAGCACAAAATAATAAAGGTTGGTATAGCTGGCGGCACGAAAGTATGGTGATGACCGTTATTTTGCGCACTTGTAAAAAAGAAGATGAAAATTGATTTCTGCGCACTCAAGGTCATAACCGCTGTTTCGGCACACTTGTGACTCTACTGGTGTTGCGGACGTCTATAGGCAGCGGCAATAGCTTACCATCAGGTGATCCGTCTGTTCGTCTGCCACCTATCACTTTTAATTAAAAAAATTTAGGATTGCAAATTCATATCAATTGTTGTAAAAAATGCCTAGCATATTCTAGGAGCCTGTTTTAACGTAATCCGTAACACTGCACCAATTTCTTATCTGTGAACACACTGACTAACGGCTGCTGTATGTAGTAGGTACCTACTGATTGCATATCACTCCTGTGTTTGTTGCTATGTCTATTAATGCAGGTTTTTATCGCACAACGGGGAAATGCTACCTCATAATATATTTCTATACCTCATAGTTGCGCCCTCACATCCAGCAGCAAAAGATACCGTTAAATTTTAGTCGTTTTAATCCCGAAGCTATTGTAATAAGGTAAGAGAAATTAAGCCCATTTTGCATAATGAATTCTAAATTCAAAATCAGACTGAGTCTAACTTCTGTGTCTAATTATTTTGTGCCTCTACCTACTACGGCACCAAGGCAGTTACTAGGTAGGTATCATTTATTTGGATGACTGGATGGCGCATTTGCAAGTGACCCTGCCTCATACACCAAAGGTCGCGGGTTCGGTCTTCGGTCCTTAACCCGGAAAAATGTTCGCGTGATGAACACTTGTGTTTGTTGGGTGTCTGGGTGTTATACTGTGTTTCCTCTGTTGTCTGATATCAGTAATACAAGTGCTTAAGCTACTTAAGAGTTAGGTCAGATGCAGTGTTATGTGAACGTACGTACAGCCACACATCAAAATATACAAAACTGTCAAATTTCTTCAATCGACTCTCATCTTACTATCATACACATAAGGTTGAATATCAATTGAGGAAATTTTACAGGTTGTGGTAACCTGATGTGTGGCTGACTGTACCTATGTATTACTATTATTATTTATTTATTTGAATTCCAATAACACGGCAAATACCAATTACTTTAGTTGAATTCAATTACTCATCATCATGTACAATGTAGGCAGGAAAGAAGGAGCCGAGTTACTGGCGTACGAGTAGACAAGGTGAAGTAGCTGTCTACTAGGTAGGTAGCAGCTCACACTGTGTAAACCATCCGTTTATCCACCATCGTCTTAGTAATCGCTATATGTCGTCATGGTGTAGGCATTATAGAATTAATCAAACTAAAGAGTTTTAGTAAGTAAGCAAAAGAGCGGATACTCGGACTTGCACGACGTCCCCTGGGGACCAAATCTGCACTGTCGAGTGCTCGATAATTGGTTCCCTGAAGGCCAATTCTCGGTTTTCGCCTATTGGTTGTGAGTTTCATGAAGTCGACTCGACATAGAAATGCACAACCAATAGGAGAACATAGATTACAGTCGTCATTCCTTACCTGCCTCTACCACAGACCTCGACAGTTCGACAATCTTATGTCATAAGTTAAGATTAATGTGGTCGAAAAGGCGTTTTTGCTCGTTAGTGCGCATGCGTGAGTACATGACATATTTTTAGCCCTTAGTGGGCAGTGAGCCTTCTGTGTCAATATTTATTTTGTGCCTTGTTCTCCTTCCTTACCTTGGTCTAAGCGTTCCATGAAGTCGACTCGACATAGAAATGCACAACCAATAGGAGAACATAGATTACAGTCGTCATTCCTTACCTTGTTCTCTTTCCTTCTTTACCTTGGTCTAAGCGTTCCATGAAGTCGACTCGACATACATGACACTCGGTCGTGACATAAGCTGAGTGAGGGCCATTTATGCTGGATACCTCAATACAACACAGCATAATATAAATACACGGCACTGCTGGCCAATGGGGAAGGACAGTTTATTTTTTGTTGTTATTTTTTTTACTAGTGTTTTTTATTTTCTTGTGTTGTGTCAATTATCTGTAGTAATATGTGTTGTGGTGTCCGAATTAATACATGTATTTTCTTTCTTTCTTACATAGAAACCGAAAACAGAGAATTGGCCTCCAGGTTATAAAATGCTAACAGCTTCTTACTACTACTTCTTCATGGATATCTAAAGTCAATCGTGGAAAACAGTGACCGAAAAACATTTTCGTAACGGTACATTTATAATCCACGCACTAGCCATAGGGTCTTATCGGTATCTATCATCTATTTGATGACGAGAGTCCGATAACACAGTTACGAACATTATACATTATAATAATATGCTGCGAAATACTTAAACAGGTCTATGAAAACCTTGAGCACTCATGGAACCTTGTTATATTCATTTAGATAATCTACAATCACACGTTTAACTGTGTTTTGCAATCTGAGAACCAAGAGGAATTGTGACAAAGTTCAATAAGTGATATAGTTTTTGGAGAAGAGATATGAATATAAGTCAGCTGTTCCGTACAAAAAAAAATATTCAGCTGACAATAATGTATGAAACAGCAATTTTTTTTTCGCTTATTGGATGGTTAAATTTTGGCAGTGAAGTATTTACACGGTATGTTTAAACCCTTTATCTAGTGTTTATATGATCGAAGAATTACATATTATACAAGGTGTAAGGTGTAATATGTAATTCTTCGATCATATAAACACTAGATAAAGCGTGAATGCGCTAAAAGTCTCACCGCCAATGAAGGCGAAAGAGCGCTAATTATTATTTGTTTTTTTCGGGATTTAAAACCAATTACTATGGATCAGGGTCGAAATTAAAATGTAGTGATAGTATTTTCGAAGTATAAAATATCTATATTTAATTATTTATTTTATTTTATTAGGGAAATTTACAAAACAACTTTTAAATGTGAAAATCACGAGTTTGTGTTTGTGTGTGATACCGTAGGCTACCGCTATAGGCTGTAGCTATTTTTATATACCTACTAATTACAACACTATTGATTGGGATCACTTTTTCAAACGCTTTCAGTATGGAACTGTGTATCTTGAGATAGGTGACACAATTCCAATATTATAATCGCTAGATATTATTATAACATCGTGTCTCTTCTGCACATGTTCTATACACGTAGTCTGTCCCTGTCTCATGCCGAACCATGCTGAGATCGTGCGCGCGCGCCGCGCATCTGTCCTGAAGGCAGTTCCGGCGTTCTGTCACTGCACTATTATTTATAAAAAATGGTTCTGTGTCTATTTGTGTCCGAATCGACATGCTAAACCATCGTAACATGTTTTCGTTGATTTTAACATAAATCCACCAAGTAAATTACTGCGCTTTTTTGTTCATTCAGTTGCATAAATATGCAAAACATTGGCAGAAACGCTAACAATCCATAATAGTATCTTTATGTTAAATACATTTTAAAATATTTCAAGGCAGTTTGAATGTTAGCTAATAGGTAACGCAATATCAGAATGATATAATATTGAAATGTAAAATGTAACCTTCCTTATTTATTTTATTACGATTTTTGTGTTAAATACGCGTTACAATTAATTACTTTTCGTTGAAATAGCCTTACTAATTATTATCAGTATGTTTTTGGATTTTGTATGAGGAAACCTGCATGATTCGGCGAGTTTCTGAAACGGTAAAAATTATTCAGTTTAGGAAATGGGATATTTTTCCAAACTATTGAAATTTTGAATTTAGAACATGCCTTCGTGGATGTAGTATTTTATTTTCGACTCTTTTCACATTTGCACAGTAGTAGTAGTATCACAGGTAAGTAGTATCTTCTCCTTAGTCTGTGGTTGCAAATTTCGAAAATGCCGAATAGCGCTCTTTTGCCAATGGAGCCTTCATTGGTGGTGGCGCGACTCTATAACCTATCACGGTGTGTCTAGGATTTTCTTGATCGAAGGAGCTAGTATAGCTTTTAATTTAGCATATAAAGGTCAACAATTATTTATGTGACTGTAAACAAACATTGGTATTGATGAAAGTTGATTTTTGTATCGATTTCGTGATGGATTGGGATTTATAAAGATTATTATTTTATTATCACTATTTATTAGTCAAATGATATTTAAATATGAGAATCAATCAGCAAGTCAAATGACATGACTTGCCTTCCATAATGCTCTTGTCATGGTTTGTCCTCCACATGCTCTTGTCTACCACTAGGTACCACTTATGGAGCCAAATTAGATGCGAGACAATCCTAGATTAGAGTTCTGAGGAATTGAGTGGTGAGTGGTGATTTTTAGGCCATTTTCAAGCAACCTCATCTCTCTTTCACCGCCGCCCATGGACATCTGCAACACCTGAGGCATCACAAATGCGTTGCCGGCTCTTAAGGAAGGAATAAGCCCTTTTCTTGAAGATCACTAGGTCGTAGGTATCTGTTAGGAAACACCAACGTTGGCAGATGACTCCACTGTTTCACTGTGCGCGGTAAAAAGTGACGTGCAAAACGTACAGTGGTGAAATAAAATCCATCTAAATCAGTGGTTCTTAACCGGTGGTCCGCGGACCAATGGTGGTCCCTGGAGGCATTCCAAGTGGTCCGTGAAGACATCGCAATAAACAAGTGACGTGACGTGATGAATCGAGTCAACACAACGCAAACGGCGCCGCGACGCATGTCCGAATTGTGTGTGGTCCCTGACGCGACAGAATTTTGATAAAATGGTCCCTCATGACTTAAAGGTTAAGAACCACTGATCTAAATGATGTGGATGGTATTTCCCCTGAGTGACTTTATTTGTCGAGCTTCGCCGAAAATTTCCACATCTCGGTAGGTTAAAAGTTTTCAGGCATTATGGCAGACATGAGCAGTATCTAATAATAAACCATGATTATGATGTAACACCATTATAATGTGCCTAGTTATAATAACGGGTCATGTTACGAGCTCTCGTGTTGTGTTACGTGATAAAAGTGCGGGTTAATATGACACTGGGACATGCAAATCCAAGGCTCGGGTAGTTAAGAGTTTATTAACATTTTACGATAGAATATAGAGGTTATTAAATTCAAAGTAGTGGACCGTCTTCACTTCGTTTCGAGATAAAACTTATTAGACAAGCAACAGATGGCGATGGGAGTCGATTACCTACATCGCGCAAGTTTGTGTTTTGTCTTTTCGGTTTACTTATAAGCCCTAGAGGTCGATAGTGAGATTAACATCTTTCTGATACATAAGTGTATTTGTGATCGTTTACTTCCCTTTAATCAGGTTTTCTATCAACGTTTTCTAACAAAATTGTTCTACGACTTTTAAAAATCTGCCGCCATTTTTTTCGACTTCCCCAAAAAAATAAAACGTCAATAAGCGACCGGCTTTGTACGAGAAGTGCAAAAAGTCATAAAACAAAATACTTATGTAATTTATTTATTTATTACTATACACAGATACAGCATATAAATAAGAAGATGTCATGTTTTCCTATAAAACAAGAAAATTTAACTGCATATGTAGTAATCTTACAGTTTTGATCCCGTAGCTTCGTGAAAGACGTTTAGTTCCATAGGCTGAGTTACTTACTTACTACAAAATAACACGTACAAAAATTTTACCTTAGGTTATTAAATAAATAAGTTTCCATTGATCGAGTTATTCAAGCATTCTGTATATTATACTATACTGGCGTTTCAGGGGCAGCTTTTAGGCTATTTTCTCAGTTAGAATCAATTTAGAAAAGTTTCCTATTCAGGCTAGCAGGTGTATTTGTTTCAGCCTGTATCGCACCTAAAAGGTTGCCAATGTGTATTTACTGTGTCTCCGTATTGATATTTGTAAAGGTCGGTGTGTATAGACGACAGAGGTGGATATAACGAGACGATAATTTGCGTTAGACCACAGTGCTAATTTACCCAGTGGTTAGACATTAGGTACAGTCAGGTACCACAACCTGTCAAATTTACTCAATTGATATTCAACCTAATGGTATGCCAGTAAGATGAGAGTAGATTGAAGATATTTGATACTCTAAATGCCGGTTTTTTGATCCGTAGTTAAATTGAACTTAATGTTTAAAAAAGTAACCAATGGCCAAGTATCGCCAAAAATATTTTTAAACAATAGTAAGCTTAAACAATAGTCATATTACAAGCAATAGGCTGTCACTTTGACCATTAGTTCTCAACGATTGTCAAAGTAAACTCTAGTCAATTTAACCAAAAGGTAACTACGGTCGAAAAATCAGCCCTCAATCAATTTGTTAGAACCTACCAATGAAAACCTCCAAATGTTAGTTAAAATGAACAATCTTGAGTATTCGTTTACAAGGCCACGAAAATTCCTAGCTCTTGCTACCTACTATCTATATACTGTGCTAATACCAAACAAAACTAGACATCAAATCAAAAGGCATTATGCAAGCCGGGTTGATTCCATACATTATGTATGAGGCTAGTGAAAGCTAACTAATGAACGGAAGAATCCCTTGGTTCTAACCTAATTAAACTCCAGGGATCCCCTGGCAGAGCACCGTTGTACTTGGAAGGCAGCTTAGACGCTGAATTATTCAAAAGAATTATCTTATTCTTTCCTTACGGATACAACGAAACGAATAACAGTGAGGTATCTGCGCCTTAACAAATAAACAAAGAAGTTAGAGATAAATTGAATAAATATTCTTAATGTAGCACTGTTAATTTTTAGTTATTTTTTATGATGGTGAGTGATTACCGCCGCCCATGGACTCCATGGACACATTAACATGGACTATACATTGATTTTAGTAAATCTAGTGACGAAATCTTAATAATTTTAATATAATACTAAGTTAAATGCAAAAAAAAGTTTTGTAAATAAATATTTAATATACATAGAGGTACTTAATTGTAATTTTACTCCGTTTTATAAATTCATTTTAAGACTCTCGTCGCCGCTAAATTGATTTAATTGATCATAATATTATGATTTTTTAAAGTAAAAGGTAAGTATTAACCATTTTATGAGACGAGATGATGAATGGAGGCTTCAAATCCATTAGGGATTTGAAGCCTCCATTCCAGGACCTTACTGCCCCATCGGCTTCCACATCTGCCCGCTAATCCGCTGTAATACCCGACTTTTGTTCCATTACCATATCACCATAGTGTATGACGTTGTGAATTGCCTTAGTGTTAAGTTCTATACTGTGGCACCAAGGCCTTTTTATTTCATATTCAAATCGTCTTCAATATTTACAGCTCGTAATTATTCTTTCAGCGCAATAAAGATGGCTATTTCTTTCATGTGGATTTTATTGCTGTTATGTTATGACTGATGTTTTCCTCACAATATTTCCGAGTGACTTTTCCTGGACACTAGTAAGTCGTTTTGTTTTTTACGATTTCTTAGTTGGCCTCAAAGTTATTAAGAGGTTAATATGAGGCGTATTTAAAATTCACTCTCGAATACTTCAAGTTGGAGACTGTAGAATTGGAGTTAACGGGAACTGCTAACATTTTTGTTGTTGTTTGATATCCCATACTAAATTAACTCTATGACAAAGATAACAATATCTTTGAACAACACTCAAAATTTGGTACATCCTCGACCTTAACCAGGGGGTTAGTCATATATTTGATTTTGAGTATTCTACCACCATTGTTGTAGAGACTGCGGGAGAGCTACGCTCCGGCAAGAATGGACCGGCTTGACCGAAGTGATACCACTTAGGACATAGGCCACCCCCAATGTTCTCCACACGTATCGGTCCTGTGCCACCCGCATCCAAGGACTTCCCGCGATCCCCACTAGATCGTCAGTCCACCTTGTATGCGGCCTCCACTTAAGGAACTTTTCGTCCCAACAGCCGTCTGTTCTCCTCGCAATGTGTCCTGCCTATTGCCACTTGATCCACTTTTTTATACTGGTACAGTATTTTAGCTCACCTTAGTCTAGAGCCCACCTTGCAATTACAACGGATGCGAGGATGATTATGAGGATTAGCAATGATTGGTTGGAAAGCCTGTGATAGAAATTAGTGGCGCAGTATGAAGGAGGCCTATATTGTACTGGTAGTGGACGGGCTCAGGCTGTTGGTAAACTTGATTCACCTTCAAATGGCTATATAATCTAGGAACCAATAAAACTTAATTTTACGACTATTATGTTCAAAGGTTGCCTTCCACTTTATTTAAAGAATTCTTAATGTAGTGAAAGTATGGCCAGGACTAAGTAGATACGATGAGATATAACCAGTTCCTAATCGTTTTTAATTTAAGTCTAGCATCCGTGTATTTTATTTTTAAAGTGTATAGTAATGTAAGAAATAAGTTTGGTTCAAGAAGTATATATCTAATCTCAGTCCAAACCAAGTTATACGTGCAAGTTGAAATATCAAAAGAAACAGATCCTATATTATTATTTTTCTTACGTTCATACCTTTACTTGGAATGAATTTAGAGGTAGGTATACTTAGTTGCATATAAAATTTTATTTGATGTACTATTCTAAACTATAATAATAAGTTTCATTAAATTTGATTTAGCCTTGAATTATTTACTTTGATGGTGTTGTTACATGGCTGTATTTACAAAACGAATGACGTATTAAATATCTCAAATTAAGTTAGCATGTCTGATTTGCAGACTCGAACGTCATCATCATACATACAACGGTTAACTTTATTTGCAGTTAGGTATTGTAAAGTGTAAAATATCACGTGAAACTAAGGATTTTCTACTATCATACGAGATATTTGAAGGACTTTTAGGATTTTAAGGATTATTGATGGTTATAGAGATCTGAATAATACTCACGCCGATTCATTTGCGAAACTTAGGCATATTTTGTGTAGGACCTGGTTCACTATTGTATGTACAATTGTAGTGTTTTTTTTCTCTTGTGTTGTATTGTATAACTTAAAAATAGTTTTAGTTTGTAAGTGTTGGAGACCTGTTTTTAGTATAATAAAATAATAATAATAAATAAATTCACACAACATCTCATACTTTGACCTGACTCCGTAATAAGTAGCTTATGCACTAAACTTGTGTTACAGATATCAGACAAAAGAGAATGGTAAAAATGCTGGTAAATCTTATCTAATATTATAATATAAATTTCTCTAAGGTTAGGTTATTTTCTTCTTCTATACTATTTATAAAGAGATAACTTCTATAGACAACGACTAGGTTTATAGGTAAACCGAAAACACGAAACGCTTGCGCGATGTAATTTAGCACAGCGCCATCTATTGGTTTTTTTCTGAATTATGGTCCCGAAGCGAAGTGAGGGCGGGCCACTAGGGTATTTGACAAAAAAAAAATATGTGTTTAATCAAACGACCTCTCAATTTAAGAAACATTATTGAAAGAATTGCTCGATTCTGATTTGAATCACCTGAGATATCACAACTTTAAGAGCACATATTTTGGGCAAGCCCAAAAACGCTCTGTACAAATGGCTACAGGCAAGTGACGTCACACGCTCGTATCTTGTATGCGCGTTTAGTAAATTTAGTTTGGTAGCTATATCAAATGTTTTGTTTAAGTACATGGTTTTATAATAAAAGTTTGTGTATAATGTATGGGTAGTTCAATGATATAATTATTTTTATAATATTATAAACTTTAAAAATGGACTTGCCCATGAAACTTTGAATGCTCATAAAACCAGCTAGACGTTATATTTTTAACTGAAAATGTTGGCCATTGGTTCTCATTTACCAGTATTTTGGAAAAAGTGTAAATATTTTTTACTATATCGAGATTAGTCAAATACCCTATTATAAATTTACGAAAATTCCAAATACCTACTCCACCACTCTTTTGCGAATGGAGCCTTCATTGGCGGCGAGATTTTTAAGCGTGTTCACGCTGATTATATAAAGGGTTTATATAATTGAAGATTGACGTCATTGGTTACGTGCCTATCAAAGCGAAAAAGGGCGTCAGCATTCACTCGTTTAAGAATTAAAATAACGAGTACCTAAACGCAAAAATAAAAATATCGTTACTTATTTCGCTGGGCCATAATAAAGTCTACTAAACTTAAATCTAAAGTTGGCAGCATTGCATTGTCGGTCGCTTTGAATTTTTAATGAGGTCGCCTCTGTGCCTCGCCGGCTTTAGCAGGAACTAATGGTTGAACTGCTTAGCATAATATTATGCGATTCTTATACAACAAGGTATATATTTAGTGCTCAACAATTTTAATTTACATAGTTTCGGAAATTGATATTCTTTCAACCTAAATTTATAAATCAACGCATTTAAAAAGCGAATATTACTTACGTGTTTCTTCATAGATCAAAGTATACACAAATCGTTATGACAAAATTTAGAGATTTGGATCTACTTACCTGGCTCAGTGACCCGAAGTGGATCTTGGCCTCCGACCCGAGATTCGCCACTCCCCTCTATTCTCAGCCACCTCTTGCCAGTCCGGCTTTTGAAGGTGACCAAGATCCTTCTTGACCTGGAATTTGGATCTATAAGGTCTGAAATGGTAGTCTCCTGTCAAAGGATCGCGAAGAACAGACTCGCCAAAATCGAACGTTTTACGGAATACAGGGATTACGAAGACGATGTTGCCTCGATGAGGGAAAAGGTCCCTCCTTCGTGTTGACCTCTTCCAAATTTCAACCTGCGACCTTTTTTATTTATGATGTCTTGATGGTAAGTGATTACCGCCGCCCATAGACATCAGCTACACCAAAAGCAGTGCGGATACGTCGCCGGCCTTTTAAGTAGTATAGGCTCGTTTCTTGAAGATTTCAATGTAGTACTACCGGTTCTCATCATCAGCAACCCACGCTCATCCACTGCTGGACATAGGTCTCCCCCAATGCACGTCCACCGTTCCCGATTTTCGGCCACTCTCATCCAGCTCACTCCCTGCCTTTGAATGTCGTCATCCCATCTTGTAGCAGGGCGTCCAACACTACGTTTACCGATTCGCGGTCTCCACTCAAGGACTTTACGGCTCCAACGGTTGTCAGTTGTCTACCGGTTCTGAAATGCCACATTATTTTAATCATTGTTTTTATTGTTTTCGCAGTGTCATGAGCGAACACACAACTCCAAGGCGGATGGCTAGCGGGTTTCGCTCCACTGATTGCAAGCAACCTGATCCCCCAGCCAAGCTGTTATATCCTTAGCTACCGTGTGAAAGGACCCAAGGTTTTTACTTGTTATTGCGAAGCGATCGTCAATGGAGATCATTAATTGAACGAGTAATTGACGTAATGTTTGTGCAGCAACAATAAGCTAATTAAACATCGTTTCAATGAACTTCGAAGGATTTGTTGTTAACTCAGAGTATTCATTCACCGTGGGAGAGCACGCTTTAGCACAGTGTTGCTAGATGACTGTATGGTGTTCTCCCGATATTTTGTTTTATATGGGGAGACGAACAGACGGATCACCTGATGGTAAGCCATGGACCGCGACACCAGGGGAGTCATAAGCGCGCTGCCGATCTTTTAAAAAGGAATACGCTCGCCTTTTGAAGGTGTGCAGGTCCCCGAAATATTGTTCCCCGAAATCCCCCCAAAACCAAGAAAAAGTCCTGGGTGCACACTGGGTGTTTTTGGATAGGATCAGATCCCGAATATTTTTGATTTTTTTTACACTTTGTAACTATTCGTGAAATTGATGTATTCCCAACGCATCTCACTCAAATATCTCATTGATTTCGGTGTCAGTCACATTTCAGTTCTCTTTAACTTTTGTTGTTAAACATCGACGTTCCGAACCAGTGTTAGATTAATTATGTTTTGACATTCATAAGTGTTCTGTATGGACCTAACTTGAATAAAGATTTTTCAGCATATTTTGCAATTAAATTAGAATTTTGTACCTTTTTCTACCCAGTTTTTCCCTCCAACCATCCCTCTCATTCGTTATCGCACGGCTTCATTATAAGCCACCAGCTTACTAGTACCGAACTTAGGTAAGTTCGTAATAAAAAATAAAACATCACTCCTAATTTTCTCTAGTTTCAAATTTATTGACCTACAAATCAACAGCTACCGCCTGATCTGATATTCAGTTTAATGGATGTACTACTGACGTAACAGTTTAAAGTGACATCGTATCTTTCAATTTATCAGTCGCTTCCTCAGGATATAGGCTTCGACATAACGGTACAACTTCAAACCCCTGTTAGATAGATAAGTACCTAGATAGATATAAATACTTTATTGCACAAAATTCACAACTTAAGAACTAAACATTACAGAAATTTAGTGTACCTTGTGTATGATGCTGTATGAGCCAGGGTCACTCGCTACCAAATGCGCCATAGGGCCAGTCAATGCTAATGTTTTATTTAGATTGTTGAACCTAACTAAGTAAGTATTATGGTAAACCAGTATACTCTTGGAAGTCGCATCGAGAGTGACTAGTAGTCGCACTTAGGTAGGTGTGTTGATGGCAGGTGGAGCAAAGTTATGACCGCATGGTGTCCTAGAATCGGCAGATGACATCCAGGTCGTCCAATGTAACGATGGGTCGACGACGACATCGTCAAATTGCAGGGACCACATGGGTCCGAGCAAACCAGGACCGGGTACATTGGCGTTAAGGAAGGGACGGCTAATACTCATCAGTGCGCATACTACTGGGCAGCAGCACAGCAGCTGTGTCTTCACACGTACAGTGAACGCTTGCGTTCATCATTTAATTTTAATATAAAAGCAATCGATGGTTGGAGGTAGCTAGTCATTAATTATACACGTTACACTTTAACAGGTTACTATTTCTCACGGGCTTATTAGATTTCATCGCTAACAAATTAATAAGACTCGTAAGACAATTGCAAAAGCCATTTTGACCCGCCCTCACTTCGCTTCGATTCGGGACCGGAATTCCGAAATGAACTAATAGATGGCGCTGTGTATAATTACATCGCGCAAGCGTCTCGTGTTTTCGGTTTACCTATAAGCCTTGTCGTTGTCTATAGAAGTTATCTCTTTATAAATAGTATAGATTTCTGTAGAAAATAATTAAATAAAAAAATTTAGAATTTATTCGATTGTTTGAAACCGTCCAAATTAGCTTTTTTTATCAGACAAAAGAGTTTCACACAAATATAATTCTTAAATACATATATATTACACTCAGCCCAGTCAATTCGCTGATCTATCTGCCAGCAACTTTCAGAAAGTCGTAAGTTTCCGTAAAATTCTTTCATACTCTTATGTTCCGCAACTTTGCCTGATCAGTAAGTGTATCAAACTGGGAAGTTTGAAATCGATTTACTCTAATAAGACAGAGACAAAGCTTCCGGCCCTTTCGATGGACTACAGACAAAGTTCTCGGCTGACCACTTCTGGCCGAGAAACGCTTGCTCGGGCGGACTCGTCGAGAAGTGATCAGCTGGCAACTTTGTCGATAGTTTAAACTGACTGAAACTGTTATTTACTTTAGACATACTTACTCCTAGTCAGTCTGTTTATCACACGAGTTAGGAAGCTGTATCCATCTATTTTATGGCACTGAGACTGACACCCCCTGTCCTGGTCTCTACTTAACTATCGACCGACAGTACCGTATTCTGAGGTCATTTCTATCTCTTTCACCACATTTTCTACCAACCATTCTGAATAACAATTGGATATTTTTTAATTTTTCGACGTTATCTGTCACGTCACCGATTTTTTTCTGCGAATTTCCAAAAGTCTTTGAACAAATGTTGTTCAGAATGGTTAGTAGGAAACGTGCACGTGGTAAAATGGATGTAAATATAATAAGATAAGATAACATTCATTTGGCCACAAAAATAAATACCACAGTATACCTACTTATATAATAAGGACAATCTCAACATCTAAAATCTATAAATCATACCTACATCCTGTTTATAAAATGCTAGAATACAGGACTCAACGACAAGAAGAATAATGACTCAATGACTGAATACTTAGTAAGAGGACTTTCCGCAGGAGAAGTAAAGTCACAGTGCGTAGCTCTAAGACATGCATGTCTCAAGTGGAAATGAGCTGGGCACATTGCGAGAAGAACAGATGGATGTTGGAGCGAAAGGTCCTCAGCTGAGGCGTAGGTAAAGGTCGTAGCAGTGGCGCCTCCCCACTAGGTGGACCAACGATCTGGTGAAGGTCGCGCGAATTGGAGAATATTGTGGGAGGCCTTTGATAGCAACAATTCATTCAATTCTATTCAATTAGCAACAACTCCTCATTATCCATGAGAAGGCCTACGCCGAAGTACTAGACTTTCTTATCACTCTTTAGTAGGAATCTTGGCAGGTCTCAAAGCATTCTTGATATTTACATCTGGGCCAAATAATGTTGCTAAGGATATTGCATGCGAAATATTCATCTCGGATTTTGGCATAATTATGACGATCGCTCGCTATGCTCGTGATTAGCTAATGATCGTTTCGTCTCTATGTATATTATAACAAGATGCTAAAATAGAATATTAAATATCAAACACAGTATAAGGATAGTTAGTAGGATAGTTAGGGGGGGTTAAAAGGTAAGTGCAGAGCAGCGCTCTTTTGACACCACTGGTGTTGTAGGTGTCCATGTGCGGCGGTAACCCCTTACTATCAGGTGATCCGTTGGCTCGTCTGCCGTCATAAAAAAAAAACAGTGTCTAAAACCAGTAAGCTAGCAACTCGCGCCAAGGAACTTGCGCTAGCGCACGCCGCGTGAAATCTCTTAGTTTTCCCATAATGGCCGCCAACACGAGACATTTACATAAACATCCTCTAAATGTATTTGCATACATTAGTGCACAATAGCGTACGTGACCGCCGAATTCTATCTCTGGCTCAGCTCGCATCAACTTATCATAAACGTTTCTTTTTGTTACTTACGTATTTTTGAGTATCTTTACTGTCAATGATACAGTAAGCCGGTTTGTACTATGATATCTTTGAGTGCGAGAATCTTGGCGAAAAATATCGTTTATAAAATAAAAATCGTTAATTTGCAATGCGTTCTCACACGCATAAGTTAACTTAGAAGAACGATCGATTCGCTGTCTTAGAAATGAAAAGCCGGGAAATCAGATCAATAGCCGGACATGGGGCACCCATGGATATTTCGCCTCGCAGGCTCTCTAAGGACAGGAGTTGAAGCTCCTCTGCGCCTGGCTTCATCTTCCTTGAGTAGCTATTTCCAAAAGAAATTAAGTAAATTTTTCTTGATTGAAATAAGTAATTAGGTAGAGAGAGAATTATCTAATTTAGGTAGGTACACTGTGTTATTAATGTTGACGAACAATGGATATAGATTAATCGGTGGAGCAAATGGGAACTGAAATAAATACATAAAAAACCGATTTTAATCGATTAATCCTTATTGTACTGTCTGTTTTCGGTAATATCGGTAACATTGTGGTTCGACCCAGAAGTTTAATCATTTAACGAAGTAGTTTATTCGTTTCGTCGAAGCCCCTATGTTTTTCTCTGAACGTGGTATGTATGTAACGGCATTATAGCTTGTGAACATCGGTATAAATACCTACCATATACGATCGTGATCACGTATTTATAAAGTACCTAGGTACCTATAAAGTGTTGGTACAGAGCCGAAAATGTATGCTCATATTCCAAATAAAAAAACTAAGTAACACTGTTTTTTTCCTCTAAACCAAAAAAAAAGTATTCTTCCTCGACGGCATATTCGAAATTCAAAATTGTATCTCTTTAAATACAATGTGGCTATCCACATAGGATATTTATTTATTTGCACTTTATTGCACAAACTTTTGTTTACAATAGGCGAACTTAATGCCTAGGGATATTATGTGCTATTATTAGCTGTAAAACAGAAACTACTAATGACAGTGCTATTGAGTTGGGATCACTTTTTCAAACGCTTTCTATTGGTATGGAATTGTGTATCTAGAGATTATATCGATCCTTGTGAACAGCTGAATGACTAACAGACCACGTGTGAAATTTATATTTTATAGATAGGTAGGCGGATAATTGATTGACAATAACAATAGCACAATAGAATAAAACAATAAGTGCGCACAGTTGTCTCCAAATGTATTAAGTACCCCGATAAGACGATTACGTCGATTATTTTGATTCGTCCCCAACCTTGGGCGTCGTGTTGGTAGATTACTGAATATTGTGTCGATTATACTATCGTTAGCGTATCGATCCAGTTGCCGATGGTCAAGTGTGCTTGGCTTGGTATATCAAAGTCAAAGTCACGTTATATTGAAATCTTTAAGTAGGTTTTTAACCTTCGACACAAAACAATAAAGGGATGTAGGCTTGGCTCACCAGCATAAGCTGTTGAGTTGACCCCGTGTGTGTCCAGCCAGTAGTACCATGGATTCGTACCATTGATGGTACAACTGACAAACAACTATGTACGAATTGTACCATTAATGGTATCCCTAACCTAACTCGTTATGATTTGAGTGAAAACAGAATGCTAGAACATTTTAGTTTTTTTTTAACCTGCGAAGAATTTACATTTATTAAATGGTACAACTCACACATAGTTGTGCAGTGCATTAATGGTACGACTGGCACAACGGGCTGTTGACTGATCGATCGTTTAATACTATAGCATTACTGTTCTTGAATAGTAGTCATGTGACTGCCACTAATAGGTGTTATTAAAACAAAGCGACATTTCAAAAAATAGCATTGGCGTGTGTTTACCAAGTTATGTACAGTTTAATACACTACTTCATATACACTCATGGTTTGATCTTCAAAGTAAAAGTCAAAGGAAAACATTTACTTACCGGGGAGGTCCAATGGGGGAAAGGGGGTAAAAGGTTGGCAGTGCACTTTTAACTCTACTGATGTTGCAGGTGTATGGACGGCGGCAATTACCAGTGATCCGTCTGCTCGTTTGCCTTCTAATAAATAAAAAAAGACGCCAATAAATTGGGGATGTGTGTCTAGCGATGTTCTAGACAATCGATTTTGTCAGGCTAACAATAGGAAAAAATTTTTCGTTCCTTCACATACTTTCTAGGGTCCTCGATTTTTTTACATTATAGCGGACAAACGAGCAGACGGCTCACCTGATGGTAAGTGATCACCGCGCCTATTGATAGGTATCTGCAACACCTGAGGCATCACAAATGCGTTCCCGGCTATTAAAATCGAGTCGATTATATAAAACATGGACAACCATCTAAGTTTATGCTAATATCATGCAACAGTTATTGAAAGCAGTGGTTTACCTACTCGCGTGCTGAAGGTGAGCAGCCCAGACATAATTATCAGCTGATTCAATAGCATCGTTAATTTGCTACTCGCCACGCGATGTGTCCCTCAAAATTTTGATTATTCTATCGTGACATCACGGAAGGTATTCCGCGAAAAGCAGTGGTATTATTTGAAGTGTCGAAGGTTATTGTCAGCCTATTCGTATTGTTTAAGCCTGAATACTCAATCGCTTTGTAACAATTAGTTTTCACTGTCATAATGTAGACTTGGAAAGCTGAGCGATTGTAGCTCAGTGGAAGAACGTGCCTTCCAAGCGTTATTATTCTTTATTAGCTCGATGGTGAGAGAAAAAATCCGTGAAAAAACGTGCCCGTTTCGTATAGTTTTTGAAACGAGTAAAATTCTTGGCCTGGTACGTGGTGTCACTCTAACCATTAACCGGCTCGATCGATACATTAACATCATCATCAGAAACCCACGCTCGTCCACTGCTGGACATAGTTCTCCCCCAATGCACGCCACCGCTCCCGATTGTCGGCCACTCTCATCCAGCTCACTCCAGCCAGCCTTCGAATGTCGTCATCCCATCTTGTAGCAGGCGTCCAACACATAATAAAAAAAAATGTATCGTCCGATCGATACACACATACTTTTACTGTACATAGTACTAGTACAGTTTTACTAAACATAGTGAAAAATTAGTACCATGGTAAACTTTCATTCATTTATGTACCTATTTGGTAAATAAATATACCTAGGTATACTTATAACCTATGCACTTTTGCAGTCTCGCTGATGATTAAACAATCGTAAACGGTAATTTTCTTTTAAATGTGACAAAATTTTCTTTAAAGTCTCCAGACTGACTTTCAATGAAAAAGATTCAACGTTCGTAATAAGAAGAAAGGTATTGAAAACTCAGGGGCGAACTCAAAGTTTGGTTTTCGATTATGTATGTTAATAATTATTTTTATGATGTGTTTAAAAGAAAATTAACTGTCCCATTGGCCATTTCGAGTGATGAATACTTGTGCTGGTTAGTGTTTGGGTGTAATATAAGTATTTAAGTATCATATTTGTAGTTCCTCTGTTGTCTAAGCAGATATTTTAAGTGACACAAGTGCTAAGTACGGAGCCATGTCAATGTATGAGATGTTGTGTTGTGTGAAATTTATTCTATTCTAACTATTGCAATTATCGGTGCGTCAATTTCTGTAAGTAAGTCTCTTCATGCTGCGCCGCCATGATCACAAAATAACGCGTACAGTGAACTCAGTATGTTTCAGAATGAATGTGAGAGACATGTGGGAGAGACATGATACGATATACTGCCATAACTATAACTTTGTCGATATCAATGTCAGTTAGTATGTGTAGTTAGTTTTCTGAATAGGTTTTCCTCATCCAGTCACTGCAAGCTGTGCTCCTAAGGTCATAAGTCTAACGAGTAGCAGAGGCCCCCTGCTTCTCTTTGCTTGCATGAATGCGGTTTCAACTCCTAGATACTATAATAGTGCTCATATAACGAAGTACCAAGAATAATACACGTACAATTTCCTTTCCCCTCTCCGATATGTTGGGCCCTCTCTGGATCTGCAATTACAGAGCGCTGGCTGATTGAATGATTGTCCTAAAGTTATATATAGAATTGCACTCTACAAAGTGCGATTAAAAGGAGCCAGTATATTGAACAATATGTCTGTCTTGAGTTCAGAAGTTATGAAGCCACCAATATAAGCTTTCAGACTCTAACCGAGAAAATCTTAGGCCTCAGCTATTTTTAAATTGAAAGCCCAGCCTAACATTAGCAAACGGTATTACTTGATCACATCTCTAGTGTCAGGCACTTGACCTATCTAGCAATTGCCGGTTCTGCGTCAAATATGACGAGCCATTTTAGCATGCTAATCCTTTTAGCTATAGTGAACCTGGTTCTAGTCGGATGGCAGTTTATCACCATGCCATCTTATCAGCCCACGTCCACTTACTGCTGAGTATTAGACCTCTTCTTTATCACGCCACTTCCTACGATGTTTCTGCAAAGGCGTAAGGATTATAGGTGTACTATAGAATTTACCGAAAAGCAGCCAAGATTGGGACGGACGTCCTGTGTGGGCCACATGCCCGTTGGTCCAACGATATTATAATGGTAGCAGGGAAACAATGGATGAGGCAATGTTATTAATTTTAATATTGGCCCCCTTCTCCGCCCTTAGTCCGTACGAGTAAACTGGAGCTCGCAGCTCGTTGGCCTCTGAAAGCATCGCCTCGCCGCGAGCGGCTCGAGTGAGAACCGCTAGTTCTCTGTGATTATTATGTAACGTTGCTTTTGTGCGGGCTTAAGGCTTGTCTGCTGCGAACGCTGTGATGAGAACGAATGGCGAGGCGTCGCTTTTCTACTGACAAATGTCAGTAGGAAGTAACACTTGTATTCGTTGACGGTTAACTGCGTTTTGTAGTGACTACAAAGTAGAAGAGGACATTTTTTTCATGTTATAGGCGGCATACGATCAGGAGGATCATTTGATGGTAAGTGTTTGCTGCCGCCTATGTCATGGATACTTTACAAGTAGCAGTAAAGGCAGTACTTTACAATTAAGACTAGTGCGCTGGCAACCTTTCAATTCCCCTTGTGAATGCCATACTCAAATATCACTCCAGTCGAGCCGGCCCATTCATAATTCTGTCAAATTTTACTTTCAAAATTCGAATATAAACCTCCTTTTTCAGCAACAGGTTGATCTTTTTGCGCGTCATAATTAAAACGCTGGGAAAATAAAAATAATGGCAACCTAATTAGCACCCTTGGCTTCAGAAAACTGAGTTAATGCCCAGCAAACAGAGTGGAAAGCAATTACCTCATGGTGTTTCGTCAACAGATTTTTTTTGTCATAGTCCAAGATCCCACTGTTACGATTTGTAAGGGAGAACGAGTTACGCTATAGTTAATAGGGGTTAGTTTTTACGAAACCGCCAAGAAAACATTCTTTCGGATTTTTGAGATAGCACCCCGTTGGTCTAGTGGTTTAAGTACCGGGCCGTGATCTCGGGGTCCTGGGTTCTAATCCCGGGCCGAGTAAGTATGTTTAGAATTTTTCGAACATAGCTCGGGTTTGTGATCACCAATCCGCATTAGGCAAGCCTAATCCCATCATAGTAGCTATGATTTCATTTCTATAATTGAGGCCTTTGTCCTGCAGTGGGACAGTAAAAAGAAAAGAAGTATTTATATATAAAATTATGATCAGTTTAAATAACTTTCATCGAATTTTTTGTCCTTTTATAAGCGCCGTCGGTTTAACCATGCTAAGATTTTGTCATTAATTTTGCACCTAAAACCGATCACGTGACACAAACCCGAGCTATGTTCAAAAACTTCTAAACATAGGCATTTTTCTTGACCCGAATGTTTCAACATGAGCGGTTAAGTGTAAAAGTATGTAGCGAGCTCTCAGTCTATGAGGTCGGCTAATGAGGAGTAATAACCGCTATTAGTTCCGCTCAAGGCTTCTGATGTTCTTAGGGTTTAAGAGTGCTTTGTACTCCAATGATCATTTATACTGACAGTATTGTTACGTCATAGGTACCATAATATACTTAGCTTAGAGGATAAGAAGGCCCAGACAGCAGACACAATAGAAAATCAATTGTTTTTCCCCTTTAAAAGGTTTTTGGGTCTATTGGTTATCAGCAACCCACGCTCGTCCACTGCTGGACATAGGTCTCCCCCAATGCACGCCACCGCTCCCGATTTTCGGCCACTCTCATCCAGCTCACTCCAGCCAGCCTTCGAATGTCGTCATCCCATCTTGTATCAGGGCGTCCAACACTACGTTTAAGTGAATTAGGTATTTAAAACTTTATGCACAAAAACTTGATACGATAGGTACCTTTTATATTTCTGGGCTACTTTAGATTACCATATTATTATTTCTTTCGATATTTATTGCTTCTTAATCTAAAACACATAGAATGTAATGATTTATACTCTAAAGTACATTTCAGTTATGGAAATGAAGAAGTTTTACCAACTTAATTGCTAATTTAATTCGAAAAATAGGTCTTTATTGGAAAATATGTACATTGGTAGGTATTCTAATTTCGTAATAACCTAATTAAAATGTACAATTCGAAAAATAGGTCTTTATTGGAAAATATGTACATTGGTAGGTATTCTAATTTCGTAATAACCTAATTAAAATGTACAATTCGAAAAATAGGTCTTTATTGGAAAATATGTACATTGGTAGGTATTCTAATTTCGTAATAACCTAATTAAAATGTACAATTCGAAAAATAGGTCTTTATTGGAAAATATGTACATTGGTAGGTATTCTAATTTCGTAATAACCTAATTAAAATGTACAATTCGAAAAATAGGTCTTTATTGGAAAATATGTACATTGGTAGGTATTCTAATTTCGTAATAACCTAATTAAAATGTACAATTCGAAAAATAGGTCTTTATTGGAAAATATGTACATTGGTAGGTATTCTAATTTCGTAATAACCTAATTAAAATGTACAATTCGAAAAATAGGTCTTTATTGGAAAATATGTACATTGGTAGGTATTCTAATTTCGTAATAACCTAATTAAAATGTACAATTCGAAAAATAGGTCTTTATTGGAAAATATGTACATTGGTAGGTATTCTAATTTCGTAATAACCTAATTAAAATGTACAATTCGAAAAATAGGTCTTTATTGGAAAATATGTACATTGGTAGGTATTCTAATTTCGTAATAACCTAATTAAAATGTACAATTCGAAAAATAGGTCTTTCGGATTTTTGAGATAGCACCCCGTTGGTCTAGTGGTTTAAGTACCGGGCCGTGATCTCGGGGTCCTGGGTTCTAATCCCGGGCCGAGTAAGTATGTTTAGAATTTTTCGAACATAGCTTGGGTTTGTGATCACCAATCCGCATTAGGCAAGCGTGGTGATTAAGCCTAATCCCATCATAGTAGCTATGATTTCATTTCTATAATTGAGGCCTTTGTCCTGCAGTGGGACAGTAAAAAGAAAAGAAGTATTTATTTATAAAATTATAATCAGTATACTTAAAAATAACTTTCATCGAACTTCTTGTCCTTTTATAAGCGCCGTCGGTATGTCCATATTATGAGTTTGTCATTAATTTTGCACCTAAATCCGAACACGTGACACAAACCCGAGCTATGTTCAAAAACTTCTAAACATAGGCATTTTTCTTGACCCGAATGTTTCAACATGAGTTAAGTGTAAAAGTATGTAGCGAGCTCTCAGTCTATGAGGTCGGCTAATGAGGAGTAATAACCGCTATTAGTTCCGCTCAAGGCTTCTGATGTTCTTAGGGTTTAAGAGTGCTTTGTACTCCAATGATCATTTATACTGACAGTATTGTTACGTCATAGGTACCATAATATACTTAGCTTAGAGGATAAGAAGGCCCAGACAGCAGACACAATAGAAAATCAATTGTTTTTCCCTTTTAAAAGGTTTTTGGGTCTATTGGTTTTAAGTGAATTCATCAGCAACCCACGCTCGTCCACTGCTGGACATAGGTCTCCCCCAATGCACGCCACCGCTCCCGATTTTCTGCCACTCTCATCCAGCTCACTCCAGCCAGCCTTCGAATGTCGTCATCCCATCTTGTAGTAGGGCGTCCAACACTACGTTTAAGTGAATTAGGTATTTAAAACTTTATTGCACAAAAACTTGATACGATAGGTACCTTTTATATTTCTGGGCTACTTTAGATTACCATATTATTATTTCTTTCGATATTTATTGCTTCTTAATCAAAAACACATAGAATGTAATGATTTATACTCTAAAGTACATTTCAGTTATGAAAATGAAGAAGTTTTACCAACTTAATTGCTAATTTAATTCGAAAAATAGGTCTTTATTGGAAAATATGTACATTGGTAGGTATTCTAATTTCGTAATAACCTAATTAAAATGTACAATTCGAAAAATAATATACATAGTTTAATGTAAGAAATCAAGAGATTTAAATCATAAAGCGTATTTGTCAACCGAGCATGTATGAGGTAACCCAAATATTATCTCATTTAGTCAGAAAATTATACATTACTTAGACAGTAAAGATTTCCTCCAAAGCTACGTAGGTGCCTATTCATTCACGCTCTATGTGAAATAATTTTGTTGTCTAACCACATAAATCGTCGTAAACCGATTGTGACATCACTGAATGGTGAATTAAAGCCTAATAATGCGAAATACCAATCGCCGATGGCGTGAAAATCTACCACAGGAATGCCGCAACTATTGTAATTTCAGTTCGATTCGATATGTTTAGTTACTAATACCGATTATTCGTGGTTCAAAGTGCAATTATTGTTAAGGGGCTATACGAATGAAACTAGCGCCGCCAACCTATTTACACTGATTGTAGCGAAAATATGATATTTTTGAAGAAGATAAAACATTACAGACTTAGATCCAAGTAAATTGGATTTTTCAAGATGCAATACAATATTTCTAACACGCGACAAGTAACAATAATGTTAATTATTGCTAAAAACAGCCACTTTTAGCAATAATTGACATTATTGTTACTTGTCGCGTGTTTTATATATTGTATTGCATCTTAAAAAACAATTTACTTCTATCTAAGTCTGTAATGTTTTGCTTTCTTAAATAATATCGTATTTTCGCCACAATCATTATAAATAGGTTGGCGGCGCTAGTTTCATTCGTATAGCCCCTTAATTCATGAACCATTGTAGTGAAGTATCGCGTTAGTAGTACCTACTTATATGTTTTAATATCGTTACGGAAATAATCGTTTCATCATCAGCCATTCATCTTCAGAGGTCGGAGTTAGAATTATTTATATAAGTAGTTGCATTAAATGTTGCTTATGAATATTATTATGGATCTTTGGATTGTAAAACTTTGAGAACATCCTCAGAAATTAAAAGGAATAAGCGATTCCTTTGACGTGTTATTTATATTTAATATGTTTTTTGGCAACCATGTGACATCTATACAAAAATAATGTGATGCTTTATTTACTTTTAATATCCATGAAGATTGATGAGCTCAACTAACAGTATGAATTCTCATATAGGTAGATCTACTCGTAGTATGACACCAGAGGGCCTAAATTAAAGCGGACGCTACGACCGAATTGGAGTTCCCCTCCCTTTCACACGCTCTTTGCATACTTCTTTGAATGCGTCAAGTAAATTGTCATTCGTTACGTTACGGCTTTATTATATCACCAGTTTTGAAGCCACGTAGGTACCCAAAACACTCATATACGTTCAAATGACCCAGTCAGAGAAGGAAAGAGCGAATTTCCTGTTCACGAACCGCCAACAAATCTTTTGACAGGCCAAATTGTTTCACAGTCTCGTCTAGTGGGGTCAATTTTGCAATTGTGTCCCCCAGTCGGTGACCTTTCACCTTCACGCTGCAGATCAATGCTCACATCGATCAGGTCTTATTTGGAGATAGTTTGACAAGTTCGAATAATTCATAAATCTTAAAAAGTTTTTAAAGAAAACTTCTTGCAGTTTTACAAGGAGGTTTTATGAAATATGACGGCAGAAAATAATTTCGTTTGTTTTTCGGATTCGAAACTACAAGCTCATACTGGCTCCGTAATTGGTAGTGACCCTGCCACATACGCCAAAGGTCGTGGGTTCGATCCCCAGCTAACAAACATTCGCGTGATGAATACTTGTTTTTGTTGAGTGTCTGGGTGTAATTTATGTATTTAAGTACATATTATATTACCTCTGTTGTCTCATCTCTGTAAACAAGTGTTCAAGCTACTTAGTACAGAGTCAGCTCAATCAGTCAAATATTAAGTAATACTAAATGATTCAGATTCTGAATACCTATATTTAAGGATTCCCATGTTAGTTTCGGAGCAATATGGATTTTAAAACTGTATGGATTTTCGAAAATAATGTCTCTGGAAGACTAATTTGTCCAGTAGGTATTTGCGTTGCTTTTTGGTTGGCTCCGTAAACACAGTTGCCATGAATAAAAAATGGCGGATGCCACTACTCGACGCGGGATACAGAATTTGAAATTCGAATCTGCATACGGGGGACATGTCGCTGGATTTATTTTTAATTTCGACTTTGATGTTGCGGGTGGGTTGCGGTGCGTGGCCAGCCAGCACCTATGTAGCTAAATCTAAAAACGGTTGGGTTTTGAATTTTTAGAACACGGCTTCGTGGAAAGTTTGACCACAAGTTGGAACTCATATCAGACAGGACGAGCGAAGAAAAACGAAGGCTTCGTTAGATCGAAGTTTTCCTTGCGTGCCGGTTAGACTGTTAACTCTTTAAGTAATACTTAAGTACTTACTTATTTCAAATTTTGCAGGTAGCAACATTTTCGGTCTGCATATTATTAAAAGTATTTCATTCTTTATACTGCATATTGCCTAAATAATCATAAAAGGATTATGTCACCCACCACAATCTGAAATGACGTTATCCGGTACAGTTAGCGGCAAAAACCTCAGCTAATTTAAATGAAAAAGAGTCATAACACAGAAATACAAGATTGTTTCTGTACATGCCGTTATTTCAAATATGCACAACATCTGTTGTACGAATGTATGTTATGGGTACTTAAATTACGTATTGTCTATCTTTCTTCATGCCCCCGATGGTATCTTATAGCAACGTTGTTAGTGAAAACTAGAGCGTAGTGAATTATGTCCCGTTTGCTCATAACTCGAGGTAGTTGTAGCTATGTGTACTCTATTAGTGTGACCTGGTGTATGGCAATATGGTTAGGCAGTTATGGCCTGATTAGGATAGGCCTCTCTGATGATATCATAGTATAGAGATATACGGAGGTCAGGTATAGAAAGTTACTCTAGATTTATACACTTAAATAAGGTAACTGTAATGAAAAACGTTTATAACGTGCTAACGTAACGATTACCTACGTATCGTATCGTACCATTTCCTTTAAAAACATTTTTTTATTATGTGTTAAGTGGCAGACAAGCGGACGGGTTACCTGATGGTTTGCTTATTTAATCTGTGGACTGGCGTTCACGCTAATACACGTGATACAGACGTTTGTGTTGTCAATTTTAGTTATGCTTAAAACAACGAATTCAATGTAGGCCCATACAGAACACTTATGAATTTCAAAATGTTTACCTCTGGTTGGAATGTAGTTTTCTGCCGAGAAGACACCAGCAAGAAATTCAGCAGTTACTGTTATAAAAAAAAAAGGTTTTACAAAATGTCGAAACGTAACCCGGGTTTGGGATGCAAACCAGTAATTACATGCTGAAATAAGATGAGACTGTGGCATATATTATTATGTATGGTACATTAAATGACAGCCAACGACACAGTACATAGTAAGACAATGATTGAACTTTTGACACCAGCCAATTGTCCGGCTGCTAGGTGGCCAAAGTGATTAATTTGTACTCGACGTTATTCAATTAAAAGGCACATTGTTTCTCGTTCGTCCATTTAAGTAATTTATTGTTTGTCTGTGTTGGAATACGGGGCTATGAGTGTATTGTGGCGTACATGTTGTAGACATTTTGAAGAAATCTGCCGTTTACATAGTTACGGCTTTGTCAGTATCAAAACCCTTGTTAGGTATTTAATGCCAGAGAAAAACAGCTACTCGATAAATTATGGTTTCAAGTTAACGTTAGTAAGTTAGATTAGAATAAAATATATTGTTGGACGTTGGGGCCGTAAAGTCCTCGAGTGGAGACCGCGACTCGGTAAGCGTAGTGTTGGACGCTCTGCGACAAGATGGGATTATGACATGCGAAGGCTGGCTGGAGTGGGCTGGATTAGAGTGGCCGAAAATTGGGAGCAGTGGCGTGTATTAGGGGAGACCTATGTCCAGCAGTGGACGAGTGTGGTGTGTGTGGCTGATGATGAAAAAATATTTAGCATTCTATTAATATGTTTTATTTTTATGCATAAGCACCCCAAAAATGTTTCTATATATAGTTTTAAGCGCAGTTTTTTCCCAAACGACATACCGAAGACCTCGATCCCTCTCTGGTCGGGTGCACTAGTGTTCACGCACACACTTGCTCTCAATGAACTAGAATAACATTATTATTAAGTCTCCTACTAAGAGTTTACATGTGTTTATCGTGGAACACATTCAATTTAATAGTCGCTTCATTAATTTCAGAGCCATAAAATAAATGGACATTTCAATTGACGCGTTAAAGCCTCCGCTGTGACGTTAAATCTGTATCGTCTGATGAATATTGAAGTGCTTGTAAGGGTTCAACTCCATGAATAGCTACGCTACTTCAATGCTCGTGGCAATGAATTTACATAGTATACTAGCGATCCATTCTCACTTCGTTGCGGGACATAAGTTTCAAACAGTACTTACCGTTGCGCAATTACAACGCGCGAATGTTTCGTTTTTTCGGTTTACATTAATAAAATAATAAATTCGATTAACACCTCATATATTGACTCTGACTCCATACTAAGTAGCTTAAGCACTTGTGTTACCGACATCAGGCAACAGAGGAAACACAAATATAATACCTAAATACATTCACACCCAGATACTGAACAAACACCAGTGTTCTTCACACGAATATTTGTCTAGGATGGGCTGATCGACCCCACGACCTTTGACGTAATAAGGCACTACCAAAAGCGCCATCCAGCCAGTTGTATGGGGTGCTACCATTTATTTATTCTAACCGAATCTGGTGGCTTATAACGAAGACATCCCGTAACGAATGAGAATATACCTGTCACATTCAAAAACCAAAGTGCGCGCAGCGCGTGTGAAAGAGAGGGAGGGATTCGGTCGTAACGTCCACTTCAAATTAGGCCCTCTGGAGAGTTGTGCTAGGGAGTTCTGTGATGTAATCTTTGCTAATGCACTTTTGCACTCCACTTCGTTACATTGAACAGCACATCTTATATTTTTGTCGCTTCGCTCTCCATGTACGCAAGCCGAACCGTGAGATTCTATTACAGCGGGCAAGCTAAACATACCACCCGGCTCCGCCCAGCAAGGGTTCAACTAGGAGCGAATTAAATTTGGCAGGTGCCGTCACCCCGCGGCCTTGCACCGCCCTAGATTGTGCCAATTGTGGGAAGGCAGACGGGCTGGAGATTTACCGCAAAATAATAGACAGAAAGTAACATGAATGGGCCGGCTCGACCGAAGTGATACCACGGCCTCACAGAAGACCGGCGGGAAGCAGCGCCTGCGCTGTGTTTCGTTGAGTGAGTGAGAGACAGACAGACATACAGAGTTACTTTCGCATTTATAATATTATAATAATAATAATAAATTCATTATTTCAGACAACAAGATACATTTAAAAAACATTTCATTGGCCCATACAATAAATACCTTATAGTCTAACATACATCCAAATATATCATATTTATTTTATTTTATTATTATAATATTAGTTAGGATAACATACAACGCCTAACATCAGCGGCGAGACCAAGGCGCATCGTCTTCGTGGGTTGGTCACCTCGAAAGACTGGACGAGTATCGTCTCGTGAAGAAAGCATACCAGAGCCGACCGATAAAATTAGTATATTTTTTATTAATTGTGGATTGGTTTATTGAAAACTAGTGGCCCGCCCTCATTTCGCTTCGGGATCGTAATTCAGAAATAAACCAATAGATTGCGCTGTGTCTTGTGTGTGTGATGTAATTACATCGCGCAAGCGTTTCGTGTTTTCGGTTTACCTATAAGCCTTGTCGTTGTCTATTGAAGTTATTTCTTTATAAATAAGTATAGATAGATATTTTCCATTGTCCGCGTTTGAACCGCTCGTCTGTATCCGCCGCTTAATTTGCCATCACCAACGGGTTCATAATGTCTCTGTGATGTCTCCCTCCGAAGGTTCACTCCATACAGTCGTTGAATATTTATACAGGGTTACTTCGGAGACAGTGCGTAATTTTTACTACCTATGTGTAGGTATGTAATTAAAATAAAAAGTCCCTTATTTTATTGTTTCACCACGTTTGATACGTAAATCTCAAAATACTTTGGGCCGAAGGTTCCAAGTGGTGTTGCGAGAGTCCAGGTGTCTACACAATATTTTTAACTATTGATAACTATTCCACCAGTGTTATCTATAGTTTCGTTATTGGTACGAACCGATTCGCTTCCAAATTTTCGATACGGACAGCTAAGGAGTAAAACTCCCTGCCGAAATCTGTTTTTCCCAACCACTATAATTGGGGCATCTTTTAGGCAAGAGTGAACAGGCATCTTCTAGGCAAACGCGTGTCATCCTAGACCTCATCGTCACTTTCAATCAGGTGCGTTTGTGGTCAAGCGTTGGCCTATAAGTCTAATTAAAAAAAATAGCTTTAAGTAGTCAGTTTTTCATACGAAGTTCATACAAAATAATGTATTTCTCGCAAAACTCCAAAATACGATGTTCTTCTATAGCTAGTTGGCGGGCGTAACTGTGTCAACAGTCTTCATTTCCGCACATTGTATAATTTCTTCAAAAGTAGCTGCCACTGCAAGATAAAAGAAAATCCAGTAAGCCCAATAGTAGAACAATAGGTCTGGTACGGCGCACAAAGACTTACCGTCTCACTTACTTCTAGTTACAGTAACCATGGCTTCGGAATATTTACTTATTCTGCAATGAATGAAAATAAATAAAAACACAGTTTGTTCAGGGGGGTAAAAAGGAAATATAACTACAAAAAATAACTACAAGACGCAGAAGAGGTTAGCCACCTTAATACTCGTATTGTTCAAACACCAAACGGTTTGAAAGTAAATTTCTATTGCGTACCTACTCCAAAGACTGGATTTCTATATCGGCTGAAGTGTTCCCTGAGCGCTATGAGTTGGGAGTTTAGAAGAGAAGAGTAAATAGGCTGTTTCTAGACACATATGCGTCAACATCTGCCACATCATCATTACCATCAGGTGAGATTGCGGCCATATTTCTAGCTGCCTAAAAAAAACTTTTAATTTTGTAAATTACACGCATTGGTATGGCCAGGACGTGGCCAGCCCAGATGTCAAAAAGGTACAAGCATGTCAAAACATCTAATTTTTTCTCTCGAAACCGCCTAAATGGTAAGGAAGTCTGTCCTCCGACACCATCTCTGAGTTACCGATAGATGTCAATTTCATCATTACATCGCGCAAATGCTTCGCCTTTTCAGATTACCTATAACCCTTGTCATCCAAAGGATTTATATTTTCATAAATAGTATAGACTACTCGTATATCCTGTGTCGAAGCTAGTTCCTGGTCTCCCCAGCCGCCCACACCTCGGGCCGGATGGCGCCCCATATTCGCCAAGTATATTGTAGCGTGCTATTTTTGCGTGAGCCGGGCTTTTATTAACAACTTAGTGCTCGACTTAAAAGGCATCTTTGCTATTCATTCTCTAGTTATTCTTGATTTTGCTTTAAATATTTCTTTTTCGTCACCTTTTTTCTCAAATATAATAAGGTTTTTTAAATATAATAAGGGTTTATTCGTTATGGTGACTTTATTCAATCCTATCAGTTATACCTTCTCAGATTAATGGTTTGTATTTTTTTATGTTAAAGGTGGCAGACGACAGACGATTCTCGCTTAAAGTATCGCAAAAGAGCGCTAATGGTAGAAGCGTTCAAAAATCACAAAATTTGTACGTATGAATGAATGAATGAATTATGAATGAATTAAAACTTTATTTGACACAAAATCACACACAATAAAATACACACAATAAAAAAGAAAAACATACACACACAAAAGAAGAGAGAGAAATTTATAATAATATTAAATGTGCCAAATAGGCGGCCGCTCAGCAAATTGTCGGTGCAGGTCCGAGTGACCTGCCCCGACGCTGGTTTTCAGCGGCTACCTTGTAATACTATTATGCACCTGTTCCATTGTAATGTTTCTTTTAAAAAGAAAAAAGAAGAAAATGATTAACAAAAAATTAAATAAAAAAAAAACCAGTAACAATGGAACAGGTGCATAACAGGGGGTTGGTTGACATAATACAATTTGCTATATATATAAAAAAGCACAAAAATATATATACATATAAACAAGTAAGACGTAATTACATAAAAGATAACACAGAAACAATGAACAAACCCAAAAATAACAAATATCAGTTTACATGATGGTCATCCTTACGTGGCAAAAGTTAAGAACAATGAAAGGTTGGAGGAAACATGGAGAAGGATTTGTGGACAAGCCTCACACGTTCATCTCACAACAATCCCGCGCCATCGCTGCCGGGACGGGACCGCTGTCCTCTCTTTAGCGCGCATATACGGGACGGTCAGTATACGCTCTGTATCACTTTTCTGCTGTTCCAAGAGGAATTGTTTGAGCTTATTTTTAAAAGTGTTTCTTGTTTTTAGGGCGCGCAACGGTGGAGGCAGATCGTTCCAGCAGCGTGACGCGGCAAACTTGAAGGAGCCACGAAACGCCGCAGTACGATGCTTAGGCGTAGAGAAGATGGGTACACAAGCCCTTCTGGCATACCTACTATGGTCCTCTGCCCACTCGAGCTTCTCGTACAGGTATCTAGGCCTGCCCGTGGCCAAGATTCCGAACATCATGGCAGCCAGATGCAGCCTTCTACGTGCCTCCATCTTGATCATGCCAGCAGCATTGAGGAAGGGTGTAACATGCGACCTTGGAGGAACTTTAAAGCAAAAACGGGCACATGCATTTTGAACCCTTTGGATGAGTTTGGCAGATTTGGCCAACAAGCATGGCCCGTACACTGTGCTACAGTAGTTAAAAATGCTCAGTACCAAGGACTCACACAGAGCAATTCTAAGCTCCTCTCTCAGGTATTGTCTGATTTTGTAGAGCATCTTAAGTCTATAGAAGCAATTTCTAGCACAGTCCGCTACATGGCTTTCGAACCTCAGATTACTGTCAAAATTAAGACCTAAGTTTCTAGCTCTTTCTACTCTTTCTATTAATTCTCCGTTAATATTTATGTTAAGACTGATGCTTTTTAATTTAGAGACATTTTTGCGAGTTCCTAGTACGATAACTTTAGATTTTTTTGGATTCAGAACCAAGCAGTTAGCCGTACACCAGTCCGAAATTCTTTTAAGGTCCTCATTGACTCTTGCCACTGCATCGACATAACTGGCAGGCCTGAACGGAATAAAAAGCTGTAAGTCATCCGCATAAAGATGATGACTGCACTGTCCTACGCAATTGACAATGTCAGCACTATACAAAACATATAGTATTGGGCCGAGTATCGATCCTTGTGGTACCCCTCGTGTTACCGGTAGTGGCGGTGATCTCAACACTGTACCATCCGGCTGTTTCAGCTCAACATACTGTCTGCGATGTGTCAGATAGCTGTGAAACCATTTGACAGCAGTAGTGTCTAGGCCATAGTAGCTCAGCTTAGACAGCAGCAGAGGCACATTAATTGAGTCAAATGCCCGTGAGAAGTCCAGCAGCAACAAAAATGAGCACATCCCCCTATCTTGGGCTGCCAGAAGATTGTCCACTACATCGGCAAGGGCAGAAGCCGTCCCGTGGCCTTTGCGGAACCCCGACTGATACTGTGGGAGAATATCATGTTCTTCCAGGTATTTTGTCAACTGATCGCATACTACCCTCTCCAGTATCTTTGAAAGGCAAGGAAGGATGCTTATGGGCCTAAGCTCTTGTACCGAGCTTGGTGAGTTTGTCTTTGGCAAAGGTTTCACCACAGCAACCTTCCAGTGCTCTGGAAACTCACAATCTAGTATGGAACGGTTTATTATGGTGGTAATAGCTTCCAACGTGTGGGGCATGGTTAGTAACAACATTTCCAAAGATAGACCATCATGTCCTTGTGCATTTGACTTCAGACTGTTAATTATTTTTAGCACTCTATCACTATTGACAGTGTGTAAGGTAAATGTAGCTGCGCTATGTCTACGGTGTTCGAAATGTGACAGCAGAGAGATTGACATATTGTTCTGGCCCGGCACATTTAAAAAATGGTCATTAATTGTGTTCGGATCGTTGAACATAGGTGGAAGTTCCGATGAGTCATGGTCAAGGAGCACTGAATTTTTTAAATTTTTCCAAAGTTTTTTGGGATTTTTTATGTTGCTGTTTATGTGCTCTGAGAAGTAACATTCCTTTTCACGATCAATAGCCCCTAGCACCAATCGCTTCATTGACCTATAGCTCTCACCTAGGATCTCACTTCCTGTGTTTTTATATTGCCGGTGGTAATCATCTCTTATGCGAATCATCTCTTTAACTGTGTCCGTGATCCAAGGATGAGGTGCATGTCTAGATTTACGTCTCTTCACAGGCGCGTGAAGATCCATTAGACCTATGATGCAGCCGGAGAAGGCCACAACCAAGTCATTTACACTGTCAATAGTATAAAAGCTTCCCCAGTCTATTGCGCTCAGATCTTCATTAAGCTGATCCGGTAATATGTCTTTGAGTGGTCTATATTCAATCCACCGTGGCCTCTCTTTCGCTCTCTTTATTTTAAATTCTACCACCACCATTGCATGAGCACCCAGATCTGGTGAATGTCTAACAGTAACACTGAGAGAGCTGATGTCGGTGCAAACAACATCGATAAGAGTGCCACTGTGATCCGTGAAGTGGGTAGGCTCAGTAATCAATTGCACTAAACTAAAACTGTGTAAGAATTCCATAAACTCCCTGTACTTGCCACTGCACTGATCTAGCATGTCAATATTAAAATCACCAGCCAGCACCAGTCCGTCAGAACCTGCAAAGGAAGCAACAGACTCCGTGACAGCATCCAGGAACAAGCCGACATCTTGCCACGGAGGTCTGTAAGCAGTACCAACCATAATATTCCTGTTCAAAATACGGACCGAAATCCACATCTGCTCCACCGATGCTACACCTGCGGGGTGAACGCACATCCTCACGTTGATGCCTTTACGAATGTAGAATCCTACACCACCGCCACGACCACCCCTGACACTACTTGGCCTAGGACAGTGCTTTAGCTGATAACCACAAATTTTGGGAGCCCTTCCCTCTTCACCCGCCCTAAGCCAGGTCTCATTAATTGCCATTATATCCGGTACCAGTTCCTCCATGGCCACAATAAACTCCTCATGCCTGGTACCAAGTGAACCAGCATTGAAAAGGCCCACTGACAGGTTCCTTAACCCAAGGCCTGTGCTGTGTAAATGATGTACAAAAACCCATGAAGCAAGTCCAAAGTTGTACTTAGGGCCTTGATTATATCATATAATGTAAATAAATATTTATTGGAAGACCAGCATATAATTATTCCTCCCACATATGACTCTCTGTAAAAGTAAACTATAATATGACACAAAAAACCGCACGCATACGACACAAATAAACACAGATCACAGGTGAGAAGCACATCTAAATACAAAGTTTTATCGTAAATTATGCCAGAAACAAGGACACACCCCGCCAACATTTTAACATTTTCGCAGGAATAGAAGAGTCATGCTGCACAAAACACTCTACTGACATCTTCGGCGGACCTCAGCTGGTAGACCTGCGCGCCATCGGCCTTCCGAGCGAATATGCGGCCACGCCTTGTCCAGGAGTAGCGCCACTGCTGTCTGCGACACTCCTCACGCACCCGATGGAAGAGCTGGCGATTTTGGCGCGTCAAGCGCTCGTTGATAAAGAGCCGGCTCCCTCCCTCAGCAGTAACGGAGCGGCGCGTGCGCGCGGCACGAAGCAGCTCGTCGCGCAGGTGGCGGCGCGCCAGCCGTACTATTACGCGGCGCGGCCGATTCGACTCGCTTGGCGGCGGGCCCACGCGCTCCGCAAACACGACGTCTCGCTCCTCCAGGGGCACGCCCAGACGACCAGCCAGGACGATGATGCTGTGAAGGATATTTTCACCTTTATCCTCCGGTAGCAGCCCGATGTCTAAATCAGCTAGCAGAGCCTCCTGGTCTCTGTCGTTGAGCTCGAGCCTGAGTTCAGACACTGTTCTCTCCAATTGTGCGACTGTCTCTGACGCGGCCTGTGGAGCCTCCTCTGCTTGTCGACGTTCCACCGCCTCCAGCCTCTCTTCAATCCCGTGGAATCGTGCTGCACGGGCTTCGCTCTCTTGACTCCACTGAGCCTCCAAGACCTTCATGCGCTCGTCCATGCCATGGATGTGTTTCTCACAACGCGCCATTCTGTCTGACAGCTGCAGCACAGATTCTCTTAACGAGTCAATGCGCACACCCGTTGCCTGCAGCTGATCACGCACCTCCTGTCTCAAAAGCCGTAGTTCTTGTAAAATCGCATCATTGCCGCCCGACGGCACATTGTGGTCGCGTGCTTCCACCCGAGATGACTCCTCTAATACCACGCTGTCATCCTCAGGTACCTCGCTCATGTCCAGGGACATCTCAGAGTCCTCCATACAGTACCCCCGCCTGCGGGCAGTCTCCTGACGGGATGTTACATTACTGCTGACCATAACCTCCGCAGACATCTTCACCGGCGTATCAGTGTTGTCGCCACCTTTGCGCATTTTACAGGCGCATTCGGGACAAGTCCAAATGCTTTTGGCCTCCTTGGACATGTCGATCAATCTGCTCTCTGAGATATTAGCGCAAACTGTGTCCCAGTGCTGGTTGCACCTGCTGCACCTCAAATATCGCCCGTTAGTGATACTGCGTCGACATCCGGAACAATTGGGCAGCCCTCCCACCAGAGGCGCCATCTCACGGTCATTGTTCTTGTTAGACATCGCCGGTTAGTTGATGCGATAAGACACAAAAAATAAAAAAAATAAAAACGTACTGGGTAAACGTACATCACCATTCTATTTTGGTAAAAGACAGACAGCGGATGCTAATGTCAATTTCTCACCACCATCATCATCATCATCAGCTTGTTGCACTCCAACTTCTGGACACACGCATCTCCAAATGCTCGCGACTTGAATCGATCTTCGGCTACTCGCATCCAGCTCCAGACAGCCCTCTTGCGCAGATCGTCACTCCATCTGGCCTGAGGCCATTTCCCATATATTTTGACAACTTTGACAGATATACAATGTCAAACTTGACACTTTCATCTGTCAGTTTAATCCAAATAACTAAAAATCCGAATTTTAATCTAGTCACGACAACATACAGTGCAATGGTAAAATAGGCTAATGCTTGTAATATTAAGTTCATAAACTCCAATAAAATCTTGTACTGGTCGAGTATGAATGAGCTCGGGTCAATGGACGCATACACACACAATCATGCACATATCACACATGCATTACCTTACTCACACTATTATTACGTGCTAAAAATATCTAGATTAATTTACTCGCACAAGTATTTTTCTGCTAATTCCTACCACCCACTACTTCGTCTAACGAAATGATACCGACATTTATTTCGTTAGCTATAGTATAAAAATACTAGCTTTTGCCCGCGACTTCGTTCGCGTGGACTTCAGGTTTGTAGCCTATGTGTTATTCTGATGTATAAGCTATATTGTGGTAAAGTTTCATTCAAATCCATTCAGTAGTTTTTACGTGAAAGAGTAACAAACATCCATACATCCTTACAAACTTTCGCCTTCATAATAGTAGTAGGATAAAATTTCTCTGAGAATTTACATTTGTTCACAATATTCTCATCTCTTAATTAAAATCAGAGCCCACAGTTATGCGCTCTCAGATACAATACTACAATAAAGAAATTACTTATTTATGAACGTGTTTCAGAAAATATAGATTTGATTTGCCTTTATTTTTATCAAGAAAACCTCACTCCGCCTGATGCTATAAGCGGCCCGTGAGATCCAAATATCAGGTTGACATCAAAAGAACAATCATACCTATTAAGTATGTCATCTTCACTTTGAAGGCCTGCTGAGATGCCGTTTCACGCCCCCCTAAAAAACCTAGGATTGTAAGAAGGACGAAACACATGAACTGGAAGAGTATTCTATGACTTGATTAGCCGAAGTAATAACAAAAATACTCGCTCACACACTCACAAACTTTCGTCTTTATAATAGTGTGATTTAATGAAGTTGAAATAAATTTTAATCAGAGTAAAATTGCTCCTATTATTCTTGTGAAATTTCGACAGTGATTGCTGCCAGCCCGGACGTGCTGTCCTCTACGTTCACACAATGATTCTACGAAAACAAAACTAGTTCTCCGTGGCGCCACTTAAATTAACGTGTCCGCAATTTGTTAAAACGTTTAATCTTAGTTAGTGGTGTGACTGTGTGTTTAGGTACGGTTGGTTATGTTACGTTAGTTATTACTAGCTGAAAGTTAATTTATGAAAACCATTACCGAATTGAGGTCCAGCCTTCGATCATTAAATCTTGTACCTACACAATTCCATGGTGGAAGCGTTCGAAAAAGTGATGAATAAGTACTTGTGTTTGTTCAGTATCTGAGTACTGGGTTGGTACAATATTACACCCATGTAATATTGTATTTATTATTGAAGTATTATATTCGTAATTCCTCTTGTCTGATAGGTAAATATTCCCGTCCAAATGTAATGAAACTGACTGCATATCTGCAGAGCAGTGAAGTTTCTTTGAAGATACTTAGTATAAGCTCTCATTCCTCGACAAATAACGTATGCAAGTTGCGAAGTACGTAAGTGCAGTTACCGCATAAGTAACTAACTAAACTAAGTTAGTTTGCAGACAGGTAGAGTGAAGTAAAGGTTTAAATAATTTGTTCTAGGTCCCTAGTCAGTAGGTATTAATTTGTTAACTGCACTATCCCTATATAGTGCAGTTAAACAAATTAATACTGACAAAATGAATGAAACAAAATGAATTCGGCGTGAAAATTCTTCGAATACTTATAAGTTTTCCTGTACATAATCATAGATGTTAATTTGCTATACTTACCCTTACAGGGCGTCATATGTTTGCTATTGTCAATTTATTTATTTGTAAGTACCATCCTGATGTACTCGTAATATGACGTGCAAATAATATTTGAATTTGACATGGCCGGTTTACAGTCGATAAATCAAACTTGAAAAACACGACATCTTTAAATCTTTGTTGTTCTTGATGGAAAGGCTTTTTGTTGGCAACTGATTTATTCTTTTAAATGTAAATAAGATCATAAACAATAAGTAGAGTATAAAGGTATAAAAAGAGGTGTGTTGCTGGTCGCCAACATTTGTTGCTTCGTAACTTCTTCTTTTGCAGCGCCAGAGAAAAAAAAACTTCTTCTTTTTCCCCGGACTCTTCTTCACGATTAAACTAAATAAGCCATGTATAAATAAACTCCAATACATCCCAGTTCAAAGTGTAAGAAAACAAAGGCTACCTATCTCAAGACTTCCACTTCTCTTCATTAGAGCGGGTCCACGGTACTCCGAGGTAAGTCCATAGATTGCTCTCGGATGAGAGGGGATCCGTAGGAAATCGAATTCCACGAGACGGGTAGCAACTTTCCTAATTAATTTAGAGTTGTCCCTCAAAGGCTTACGCGTTAGGTGACGCTAAAGGAGAACAGACTTGCCGTTGTATTACGGAGTTTAGCAGTTGTGTAATGGTTAAAGTGGTCCCGGAACTCAATGTTTAAGTCAGGTTTTAGTTTAGAGTATATTGAAGCTTCTTATCTCATCTTACTGTGTCTCGGTTGCGTCCAAAGCTGGCGGATCGGAGTCCGGGATACGCCGTCTTTTTAAACCTACTAACAACTGCGGTACCGAGTCAGTCAGCCTATGAGTTGTTACTAAGTAGGTATAGTGAACTAAATAGAAGGTTGGTGGTCGTAGAAAAGATTGGCCCCTATTTGACCTCGCTAACAATTGTTGGTGACATAGGTGTCTATGGGCGGAGGCATACGCTTACCATCAGCTGATCCGTCTGCTCGTCTGCCACCTATCACATAAAAAACAGAAAAGCCTATTCGTAAATGAAACTGGTGGGATGGGCCAACTAAAAAGAATTTCTAGCCTAACTTAATTAAACTCGACAACTTCCCTTCTTCGAAATAGAACGGAACAATAACTAAAATTACCCAACGACCTTGTACACGTACAGTCACGTTATTATTATGTAGGTACTATGTCTACTATGCCACTGAATGTTCAACCTTATTCCATTGACGTAAGTACCTATGAAAGGTGTCTTACAGGCAAGTCAATAAGCTAGTGAAAATTATTGGGCAATTTCTTCTGCCCTTCAAATTACTTACAGTTCAGATGTAAGCCGATATGAAGTATACAGTAAACTTAGACGGTTAAGCTATGTTTTTGAAAAATAAGGATGTTTGAGGCCGTTTAAGTATTACAAGCAAGTATTTAAAGCAGATGCGCCGTGTTTCGTTCAGTGAGCGAGGATTTGGAGCAGATGGCTTAGGTATAATAAAATAGAGAGTAAGCTGGTCGGTGAAGTAGTAAGATTTTTTTATGTGATAGATGGCAGACGAGCTGATGGATCACCTAAAGGTAAGCGTTTGCCGCCCATAGACACCTGCAACACCAGTAGTCACAAGTGCGCTACCAACCATTAACCCCCTTTCCCCAATTGGGCCTTCCGGTTCCCTCCGTTCCGAGGCCGTGGTATCACTCCGTTCGAGCCAGCCCATTCATGCTGAAGCGTGGCTCTCCCACGGTTTAAGTAACCAAGTATGTCATCATCATTTCCCTGCCCTGTTCCTAGGTTATCTGGGATCGGCGCAGTATGTTTTCTCTTCCATTCGTCCCTGTCATTCGTCATAGTATCATCCACCCCCTATCCAAGTAAGTATGGTTCCAAAATGTTTCCCCGATTCTGATAATTGAAAATGTACTTAGATCCTGATAAAATGAAGCTCTGTAAAACTTTGTATGTATTTTAATGTAAAAAAGACAAGGAAAAAGAATCGGACCTTGTCAAAATGGATCCCCAAAAGAATTAATAGGCAAATTCGCCCAAGGATTTACTGGCGAGTCTTGAGACATTTATCACTATAAAAACTCGATTTTCCCGTCACGTCCTTTTTAGCTCACAATTGATCGGGACCACAATGCCCTAAGGCAGGGCTTGTCAAAGTTTATATACTTACTTAAACTTGTGGCTAGGGTTTGTAAATAGTACAGCAAAGTATCAGCCTATATACTGTCCCACTGCAGGGCAAAGGCCTCCATCATCGAAACCAAGTCATCGCTACTATGATTAGGCTTCATCACCACACTTGCCTAATGCGGATTGGTGATCACAAACCCGAGCTAGGGTTTGTACAAGTCTAAAAAAAACAAATACCTGCTTAATGGGCCGCCTCGACCGGAGTAATACCACGGTCTCACAGAAGACCGGCGTGAAGAAGCGCCTGCGCTACTTTTTTCCGGGCGAGAGAGGGTATCGGTGGCCCAAACGGGGGAAAGGGGGTGTACGGTTGGCAGCGCACTTGTGACTCCTATGGTGTTGCAGTTGTCGCGGGTGGCGCGTGCTGGACTATCACGTAAAAAAGGTGACAACGCGACGAACTGCGCTGAACCATAAATCTTTACTATTGACGATAAACATATCTCATTACATGTTTTAAACACATTTAATATTCCCTACATAAAAAAAAGTATTAACAATTTTTTTGGGCAAACTTTTGTAATGATTTCTTCCTGAAAGTCATAATAATTTTCATAATTGTCTAAAGTGGCAACTTTTTCTCAATGTTTGAGACACCGGTCTGAGACGCAAACGCAAGGGTCACGGGTTCGTTTCTCGCACCCACGTCGTGCGATCTACCAAGAAGAACCCGTCAAGAAATCTTATGTTAACCGTACTTATTGTAATATGGAAAAAGATAATTAAAATAATGATCCATCGATATAAGTAATCTCTAGACACACTCTGTTCTGAAAGTGTTTGAAAAAGACGTTTCGAACATAACTCGGGTTTGTGATCGCTAATTGGAGTAGGCAAGTGTGGTTTTTTTTATGTGATAGGTGGCAGACGAGCAGGCGGATCACCTGATGGTAAGCAATTGCCATAAACAAGGGTACGTAGCGCTAAAGGTTGAGAACCGCTCCCTAGGGAACCAATTTCTTTGCGCCCTACTACTTACAGGGAAATTTGTCATTGTGACCGAGGTTCGCCCTTTATCAGAATGAATGAGCTGTCGATTGGCTGCGTCTGCAAATTAATAAGAGTACTGTCGACAAAATAGTTAACAGTACCATACAATGTAGCTAATTAATTGCTAAAAGTTGCAAGAAAAAGTATTAGGTTTACTTAAAAATATTGGCGTGCAATTAGAAATTTTCGCAAGACAAGTAAGGTTTTGATTTAAGGTTGGTGATTGGTTAACTGGGGTGTGGGTCTGATTGGGGAAAGTGGTTGAATGAAAGAGGAACCCTGTTAGACTAAATCTAGAGGCCTAATTGGGGGAAGGGGGGTTAAAGGTAGGCACTTGTGATGTGAAGACACAATGTTTAACTTTAAGACTAATGTACTATTCATATTCCGCAATAAATGACTGATTGATTGACACTACTGGTGTCACAGGTGTCTAGGCGTCGGCAATGCTTACCATCAGGTGGTCCGTCTGCTCGTCTGCCACATAAAAACAAAAACTAAAACACATAAAAATACTGTGGGCAAAAGATAGTATCATCATATGACACAAAAAGTTGCTTGCTTATGTTATACTAGTGGCCCGCCCTCACTTCGCTTCGGGACCGTAATTTCAGAAATGAACCAATAGATGGCGCTATGCTCAATTACATCGCGCAAGCGTTTCGTGTATTTCGGTTTACCTATAAGCCTTGTCGTTGTCTATAGAAGTTATCATCTTTATAAAATAGTACTATAGAAGATAAGCAAGCAACTTTTTGTCTAACTAAAAATACCATTCTGTATAACTTGCATTGCGTAAGAGACGTGGTCGGGGAAATTTTCTCCTTCACTGGAATTTTTAATACCAGTGTTTCCCCGACAGTATTTCGTAAGGAATATAAAGTAGCTTTTGTGTAAAAGTATTTCAGCAGACGAAGTTTGATCGTAATCCTATTTGTAGGGAGCATGACAATTTTATTGCTCTTAGAGTTGAGTTAACATTAAGGAAGTGTAATGTGTGATATAAGTAATATGATATATTAGAGATCGTATCAAAATCGATCGCTTATAAAATGATTTTAACATACCGTACACTCATCTCTAGTGACGTCTGTCACTATAACTATTAATAAATTAATAATAATAAATTCACATAACACCTAAAATATTGACCTGACTCCGACAGACAACACTGGAAACACAAATATAATACCTATATACATATATAACACCCAGACACTGAATGGATACAAGCGTTCATCACACGAATGTTTGTCCAGGGCACAGAACAACTAACACTAACATCAACAAGTAGGATCGAACCCACGACCTATGGCGCATGAAGACGGGTCACTACCAAATGCGCCATCCGGTCAGTCTTCTGAGATAGATTCGCGCGCTCATCATCATTATCATCATCATCATCAGCCTGTTGCAATCCACTGCTGGACATAGGCCTCTCTTAACTTTGATCGATCTTCGGCTACTCGCATCCAGCTCCAGCCAGCCCTCTTGCGCAGATCGTCACTCCATCTGGCCTGAGGTCCTACGCTACGTTTACCAATACGCGCTCACTACGATTCGCGCGCTCTGATTTGTTAATTAATTATTGCGTGTAAATCTGTGTATTACCATTTGAAAACGCTTTCATTGTTAATACAACAAATAATATAGTTAAACGATTTATTTTATGCTCTGAGTCAGCGGACCGTGAGCGTGCCCACTCAACAATATTGTTTAGTTAAAGCAACATGTCTAATGGCTTGCGAATGTTTATCGCGGCGCGGCGCCTACGCCACGCTCGGCGACAAATTAACAATTCTATCGCTCGCTCAGACGCCTCACTGAGTTTAGTGATGCACGTAATGATCGACTTACCTTTTATTTACATTTGGTACCGATACTGACAGTAGTTAAGTAGAGCGCCTTTTGAACAGCCTTTCGATATGAAAAAACATGGTGGATATTGCACAGTACTCATATATAGGTATAGGCTCATAATTTAACTACTTTACTTTTACTTTTTTATATTGCACGTAAACTTATATTATATGTATAGAAAATATGTTTTTCCGATATACAGGGTGTATCTGTAGTTGTTTACATCTCTTTAATCACGTGTTCTACTTGTAGAAATCCATCTAGGGATCCTTTTTAAGTGCTATTGTGTGGTACCTTAGTGGTGCTATCTAGAACTCTTGTGTTCGGACTGTAGTTTGTTTATATTAGGTACTTAACCATTTTTTAAAAACTTTTGATACAAACTTGATCCGTGAAATAACTGTTAGTTTGTATGGAAAACTTTTTCGATGATTTTCAAATAGTCGTGATTGATAGAACACAAAAATCTCAAAATTTTAAAGGTGCAAGAAATCTGGGAAAGCGGTACCAAATATTTTACTAAAACCAATACCAATTCTCAATGTATTTCAAACTACGAAGTAAACTACTGGAAAATGCTTATCGCTAGACGCACTTACGCGACCCTTGCTGATAAATTAATAATTCTACTACTTCCCTACACGCGTAGGTAAGTGATGTCAGATGTGTCAATTGTGTAATAATGTACATACTCGTATTATTATGTAGATCCTTAGTAAGTTAGCTATTAGTGTCCCGGCCTCCAATTCTTGTAATTATCGATATGAAAAAACATGTCATGCATGAAAACCCTATATATATGCATATATAAAAACCTATTATTATCCTATAGGATCTATATTAGTTTTATGTATATGCGATAAATATCAATTTTCTATCAATATTACTAGCACGAGAATTTTGTCTGCTCGTCTGCAAACTACCATATAAAAAGAAAGTAAGTATGTTACCGAGACACAAAATCTGCTGATTCGAAATTCTGGACACAAAAAAACTGAACAGCTAATTCTAGATAATACATTCCAGTCTGCCTCTCTTCAGTCATAATGCGTCATTCAGACGAAACAGGATTAGCCCTTAAGTCGGTACCTTTAATTCCGTATTTATAAACTGAAATTGAACCGGATTTAAGAATCTTAAAGTGGAAGCTGTTGGTAATCGCTTCGATAAAACGGCTAAAACGCTTTGTGTAATAAAATGTACCCGTTTACATCTATACAAGGAGTAGGTGATGTTTTGATTGTATTGCAGTCTTATATAAGCAGTTTTCATGGGCTAAGAGTTGTACCTTATAGGTACTACTCCTTGTAGGTAGGTACAACTGCTTTGCCTTGAGCAAATTTCAATGAACTTCCAACAACCAATGTAAAAAGGTCCATGTCTTATTGTAATACCGAACATGTATTCATACTACACTAGGAAGTATTTGTCTATATAATCCATTCCAGTCCAGTATGCCATACATGTTCGCATGGATATAGATCCATCCATACTATTTATAAAGAGGTGATTTCTAAAAATTTTCACTAACCTTACATACTACCCGAAAAGCGAAATACTAGCGCGATACAATCGATACCTAGCGCCACCCATTGGTGTAAAGTAGAACTAATTCCGTGAAACAAAGTGATGGCGGGCTACTATGTACTATATAAATATAGCTGGCTAACAAATATATGAGTATCATACCGTGTAAGACAGGTTAGCCACCGGAGGCTTGTTCAATGTTCATCCTGGCTGACTGACCCAGACTCAAAAAGTGGCCGACGAGCTAACCTTTTATCTCCTTTCTCGCCTTTTGGAAATCCAGTACCCACTCTCACTCGCCGAAACACAGCGCATGTAGGTACTGTGTGTACCTTGTCTTCATGTACTTTCAACCACTTATCTAAGTGACCCTTATATTAATAAGCTTAATATAAGGGTCAATCACAAGCAATGAAAGGTGCGATCTCGTTTTTTACTACCAACTAATCCTGCTATGCAAAATCTACCCTTAATAAAGATTTTTCTTGGCTCTTAATTGGCTGCTTGTTGAAAAATGTATAGGAGAAAAGCTACAGAGCTGCTTTATTAGGAATACAAAAGAGTTTCAGTAGTATTTAAACTTTCATCAGTTACGAGTATAATTTGAAAGAAAGTAATTACAAAGAAGAAACTAGCTTTAAATAGAGATTAAAAAGTTACGTTACTTTACACAACATTTTGGTCTAGTGGTTTAAGTAGTAGTTTCGGGTTTTTTAAACATGGTTCGTTTTGTGTTCACCAATCCGCATTAGGCATGTGTGATGATTAAGCATAATTCATCGTATTAGCGATGGATGAGTCGATTTCTATGATGGGGGTCCTAAGACCTCAGGGCTAACCTTGTAATGGGACAGAACTCGTATATAGGCTCATACTTTGCCTACTTTACTTTTACTTTTTTTAAAAGCGTGGCTCATATAAGCTAGCTTAAAGTAAATATGTGCCTAACGTATAGAAGATCAGTCCGTGGGTCCCACACTAGGCACATACGGAAGACCAGCGTCAAGGAGTCACCGACCCACTGACACATGCTGAGTATAGTCTGCGGCATGAAACAGTAGTTATGACCTTGAGTGCGCAGAAACCAATTTTAATAGAACGTCTTTTTTTTACAAGTGCGCAAAATAACGGTCATCGCTATTCTTTCGTGCCGCCAGCTATATATGCCTTTTCGGCGTCTTGTTTGTGTAATACTTTAACTTAGCTATTTTGTCTATGATTACACTGAATAAATATTTTTCTATTCTATTCTACTAGGATAGCCCAGTAACGTGGGCACCTGCAACACAAGATGCGACAAAGCGATATTTTTTACACCAATAATTTTTCCTTGTCACTTCAGTCACAGCCGACAGCTGGGCGGGCGCAACCCCCCAGGTATTTGACACTCTCACCTTGACACAGGAGGAGGGGTCTACCCTCCCAACCCTCGCGATACCGATCCGCTGAGGAAATACCCCCACTTCGTATCAAAATTGAAGATGCAATTTGTAGAAAGCGATTCTTTAAAGAAAAGATTAAACGGAGCGTGTATGGGAGTTAAAATGAGGTTGGAATGCTTGGCAAAGCAATTCGATTCGACCAGTAAGGAAAGTAGCAAAGTTTTGTATTTTGAGCACATCTATACTATTTATAAAGAGATAACTTCTATAGACAACGACAAGGCTTATAGGTAAACCGAAAACGCGAAACGCTTGCGCGATGTAATTGGACACAGCGCCATCTATTGGCTCATTTATGAATTACGGCCCCGAAGCGAAGTGAGGGCGGACCACTAGTTATTCTATATTTGTAAGTAAAGTTCGCGCCCATCCACAAAGACCGATCATTGTAATATAGTTATAAGCCTTTGACTGCCACATTACTAGACACAATAAAAAAGTATTGTTTTCCGGTCACCCGGTGACCCCCATGGCGTTCAAAGTGTTAATGTTTGCTCGATAAGTTTTTTTTTGTGATAGGTAGCAGACGAGCAGGCGTATCACCTGATGGTATGCAATTGCCCATCGACACCTGCAACCCCCGTGGAGTCATAAGTGTAAACCTTTTAACCCCCGAGATTTCTGTGAGTCCATGGTATCACTCCGGGCGAGCCGGCCAAAATACGATACGATTTTGTGTCGAATATGTCTTGTCATTCATTGTAAGTAAAAAAAATCTAAATTAATTACTTACACAAGCTTTTAAATTAGGAGTTGGCGAGTTCTATTTTAACGGTTTATTACAAACGAAGTTTAAAAATAACTTTTTTCAAACAAACTTCATGTTATGAATGAAGGGGGTTTGAGCAATAAATGTGAATTCCTTGTATTACGTTGATCACGTTACGTAACATTTATTTTCGACAGAAAAGTGATTCATAGCATCTGAAATGGTGTTGCTTCTGCATCGATATAATCTCTAGATATGTACACAATTCCGTACTGAAAGCGATTCAAAATGTGATCCTAAACAGCGCTATCATTAGCAAGTTTCACAGCTATAGATATTATTTAAAATATTACTATTTTAGTTTTAACTAATTACAAGTGTTAATCACACGAATGTTTCTCCAGGATGGGGATAGAACCCACGACTTTTTAGGAAGGATTACTCCAAGGTACTTTGTTTTTGTAAACAGTAAAAAGAGTAAGTCGATGTGGAAAAGGTACTAAAATCTATATTATCTTCTATTCTATACTATTTATGAAGATATAACTTCTATAGACAACGACAAGGCTTATAGGTACGAAAACACGAAACGCTTGCGCGATGTAATTTAGCACAGCGCCATCTATTAGGTCATTTCTGAATTACGGTCCCGAAGCGAAGTGAGGGTGGGCCATGTGTCAATAAAATCATGAAGTTAATTAATGGCGCCACTGCCGCTTATGTCATAGGGTATGGTAGCCCAATTGGTGTTCCCCATAAACCGTTTTCAGGACTTTCTTGACGTGATATATGTTCAAAACAGTAATCAGACAAATAGTAATCCGACATAGAACCAGAGTCACCGACATAGCCCACCGAATTAGCAAAACTGAAGTGGCAGTGGGCTGGTCAAAACCATAATAATTATTAAATTGTTTTGAATATAATACCACACTAACGTGCTCGTAACCTACCTACGATTCAAATCATCTTTTTTTCACAGTCGATAACATCAAACCATTATTATTAAAAATAAGTAATCATCTTCAGAATCCGTAATAAATAAAGCGATTTTAAACTTCATTTCCAGTCATTCCGTTCACGTAAGATTCATAGTGCAATCAAAGTTTACGGCACCCAGACCGTAAATTAGAAAATGGAATGTTGGAGAAATGCTTCAACTCTCACTCAGGAATTTCGCTACAGGTAAGTACCATCCATATTTTTCCACCCACAAGGAACATCTTACTAATATAATAAAGATGAAGAGTTTGTTTGTTTGTTTGTTTGTTTGTTTGAACGCGCTAATCTCATAAACTACTGGTGCGATTTGAATAATTCTTTTTTTGTTAGATAGTCCATTTATCGAGGAAGGCTATAGGCTAAATAACATTACGCTATGACCAATAGGAGCAAAGACAGAGCGGTAAATGTGTAAAAAACGGGGAAAATTTTTCCACGCGGACGAAGTCGCGGGCGGCCGCTAGTCACAGATAAAGAGAAATATCTATGTATGTCGCGAGGTGCGAGGTTTCGGTAAATAACGAAACCAAGTGTCTTCTGCCTGTCGTCTCTACTGACATCAGTTTCAAAGGATAAGCCATATTATTGTAAAATTTCTGTTGGCGACAGACCTACTTTGTTATATTTATGGTTTTATAGTACTTTATATTTGGAATTTCTTCTTTTTTTATTATGTTTTTTTATATTCATATTTTTATTTAGTATCGATTTTGCATTTGTATGAGAAAGTTGTCTGTGTTGTTTGTAATAAAAGTGCCTATAAGTGTGTCTCGTTTGCTTTGCTCGTGAGTCCCTTTACCTTCCCTGTGCTGCCGCTCGCCGAACTTAGGTAGGTGAACCCCACCATTCCCATCGTCGTCAATTTCATTAATGTCCATTCGATAGTTTTTGCGTCAAAGAAAAGCCAACATCCATCCATCCTTATACTTACAAACTTTCACGTTTATAAATTAGTGGGATACTGTAACTCTTCAAATCCTTCGATTTCTAGGTAGGTACTCAAGTAAAGTAGTTTTATAGTTAGTTATTAACCGTGGGAGAGCCGTGCAATGGGCCGGCTCGACCGGAGTGATACCACAGCCTCACAGAAGACCGACGTGAAGCAGCGCTGTGTTTCGTCACGTGAGTGAAGGTACCGTAGGCCCAATCAAGGGGAAAGGGGGTTAACAGGTGGGTGGCGCACTTGTGACACCACTGGTGTCCCTTACCATATAAGGTGGTAAGCGATTGCCGCCGCCCATAGACACCTGTCCCATAGACACCAATGCATCTGCTCGTCTGGCTCTCTATCAATAAAAAAAAAGGTTTCTTTTGATTCCATTTCCTCTATCTACTGATTAAAATACCTACTTTGAACATTTCACATTAATCGTTCTAAAGCCTTAGGGTTCACTTAGCAGTATTGAATTACTTAGTAGGGACTTTCTGTTTTTTTAGTTTCAAACTAAGATTTATTAGAGTCAAAGGCGGCCTCGTTGACTCTGATAAATTTGAAAATCAAAGTAAGTACCTAGGTAAAAATAAAAAATTGCCGAACTTTAAATATTTTTTCTAATAGATTAATAGTCAAATACTTGTCAAACATACAAATATGTTCAATCAAACTCAATTGGTTCTCAACCTAATGTATGACAGTAAGATAAGAGTCAGTTGAAGAAATTTGCAGTTTTGTATTCTTTGATGTGTCGCTATAGGTAGTTACTTTAAGTATGGGTATTGAAGGAAAAATATAAACATTTGTGTTATTATTTCGGGTAGCGAACCCGCGACCTCTTGCGTCTGAAACAGTGCTCAAACCACTGTATTAAACGGGCCGTTTTCAAAGGTTAGGCTTCTAATGAACGGGTGATTAAGTTAGGCTGTACCATAGCTATACCAAAAACATCGCATTAACTATCAATTTATCTATTAGTCCAATAAAAACTACTCAGAACTTCAAGATTGATTAAAGCAACTCCTACTAGACGAAAACTTTTAAGAAAATAAAACTACGAAACTGTAGAATTTTCCGACCAAAAATAATAAAAAATGTGACCAAATTGGCTAAATTAATTCTGACTAAACGCAAACATTACAGTGTCTGGAGCAAACAGTAATATAAATAAACAGATTCCATTTTGTTTGCTTAATAAAACTGGCAAAAATGTTATCAAACGAATCAGATGTTAGTGTTGCCCAAACAACACACTAATTCTTGAAATAATGCAAGACCACTTGATTATAGCTGGACTAACTAAGTCTGTAATACTCAAACGCTTTTCAACTTTGGGAGCTGCTCAAACGTCGTGCTATCGCTTTCTAATGCCGGCAATTGGCGTCCGTGACAAAGACACGAGACTTCAAAAAGTGTCTCGCTCGTCGGTCTTGACGTTAGGCAATGAGTACCTATTACTAATATTTCGCGAGCGAGGCTAAGTCGCAAGATATTGCCCAAAGTCAAGACGGGCGAGATAGAGCCGTCAAACACATTTATTAACGTATGACTTTTCGCGGTTACCAGTCGCGTTCTCCTATTCCACTTTATACTGGCCGGATGGTCGCCAAAGGGTTCGCCTGGACAAACATTTGCGTGATGAACACTTGTGTTTGTTCAGTGTCTGGGAGTAACATATGTACCTATTTAATTATTTGTGTTCCCTCTGGTGTCTTATATCTGTAGCACAAGTGCTTCAGCTACTTAGTACGGAGTCAGGTCAATGTATGAGATGTTGTGTGAATTTATTTATTTAATTTACTCGTAATTTTCATTTGCTCCCATAGTGAGGATTGCGATGTATGAATTTTACTTCAAGATACACTCAGACCAAGACTAGATATAAGTATTAAAGCAAAACCTGTTAAACTAAATTCAAAGTTTTATTTCTCGCTTTACGTATTGGTCTTGCGTTTGCGCCGCACTAGTCAAGACTAAAATCGACCTTCGGCTGGGTATGACCTTTGTGAGACAAAACATGTGCATAATCCTAAAATATCGAATGAAACTTGATTCGCTGGTTCACCTATGATTTTTTATTTAGGGAATATTGATTGGTTGTCCATTTAATGGTACGAGTTTTGTTGTGCTCTAAGATATGCGTATTAAGAGTGTGTTAGTATTGAAGCTGCAAATACATGTAACCACTACTTAATGAATTAGTATTAAGTAAATTTAAGCGTTTCATACACGATTTTTAATGAGATTTGAAAATACTTTCTGTATTTAAATTTTTTTTTGACAAGTGTTTTTGCGTCTTGGCATTGAAACTTAGGATAATTTTGTGATCGTTTTGGTAAATATAAAATTCTCTCGTGTACTTAATGATTGCGATGGTTAGACAACATTTGTTTCATTGTTTTTATAAGCGTGTCACAAACGAGCTACATCAACTGCAGTATAGGGTAATGTAGATACGTCGCCGGCCTTCTAACACTAGGGGTGGCGGCAATCGCTTACCATCAGGTGATCATATGCTCGTCTGCCACTTATCACATAAAATATATATAAAAAATAAAAACCGGGCCTAAAACGAACTGGACGTTACGACAAAATCGGAGTTTCCCTCCTTTTCATAATTTGTGGGTCATTTTCTTTGGATTCGACGTGTAGGTGTAAAGTATGTACCTATATGTATGTATATTATTCTCAGTCGTTACAGTACAGCTTTGTTATAAGCCACCTGGTTTTTTAAAGATTTCCATGTCTATAATAACGATATTATCACAATTAATTCTGGATCCTGGACGCTACAGGGATTAACATTCCGAAATGATAAAACCTTCGTCAATACACCCTCTTTTCCTAAGACCCAAACCCAGAGGATCAAACAACTCAACCGTGGGAGGCAACCCAAAGACAACACCTACTCCTTGATAAAAAAAACAACTGACATCTGAATCCTGTCTTCCTAAATTAAGCCAAAATGTCGTGGATTAAAATAGATTCAACCTCGAACAAAGGATTTCATAATTGAGATTGGGAAACGCCTACATGCTCCTATAACTTTGTCGTTTCTGTCTAAAAATAAGTTGGGAACCGGAGCAGCACCCACTGAGACTCGTGTAACTACCTAACTACTAGTCTACTTGCTTATGTCACAGAATACTTAATAGTACAAGTACAGAAAGCCCACTTCTAAAAACCGTTTATAGAAAAATAAAGGCTCAGGCTACCATAACATAAAGTTGAAATTCCGACCGCCCAGCGTTCAACACCTACAATTATTCATACCTAGAAGTGCGTTCTCTTTCTATCGCACGCAACTGTCGCGCATGCGTCGCCGCTCGCTCGTGATTTTCTACTGATTGGCCCCTCCGGAGGGGACGCCGCATGTACTTGCAAGTTCGAGACCTACACGCGGAGTGGGACAGGCCTACTTATGTGAAGAACTTGAAAGCGTGAAGGGCGTCAACACAGTGTGCTCAGAATGATCATCATTTCAGTCAATTGACGTCCACTGCTGGACATAGGCCTCCCCCAAAGTTCTCCACACAGATCGGTCCTGCGCCACTCGCATCCAAGGGACTCCCGCGACCTTCACTAGATCGTCGGTCCACCCTGGTGGGAGGCTTGCTACGGCTGCGGCCTCCTGCCCACGGCCTCCACTCAAGGACCTTTCCAGAATCAGAATGATGGTAGCCCGTAATTTAATGTGTTGTCCTTTAAGTAATTCGGATATCACTAAGAATTTGTTAAGTGAGACACTCATTTAAGCAAATGGTCATTATTATTTTTATATTTTCTCTCTCTGACCTCTCTGATCTCGCATGGGTAGCAGTGATTTGATTACTTACCAGCAGATGACCCGCTGGCTCATTTGCCGCCTCTAGTATGAAAAAAATCTAATATTTTCAGAAATACTATTTTATAACCACACTTTTTAAGTGATAGGTGGCAGATGAGCAGACGGATCAACTAATGGTATCTAAGTGATTACCGTCTATCAACACGTGGAATTACAAGTGCGCTGCCAGCCTTTAAACCTCTGTCACCACCGACTAGGCCTCTCCGGTACCCTATCCGGTAGAAACTTCTTTACGCACGACAGCAAAAAGTGTAACTAACTGTAACAAAAAGGTAGCTTCGCCGAAGTTTCGACATGCGCCAAGGGACGAAATCTGTAAATGTTCAAAACAGGGTTCACTGTTGTATACAGTCCCAATCGTAATTCATTTAAGGCTATATGATATTTTTTTAGGTGATAGGTGGTAGACGAGCAGACGGATCACCTGCTGGTAAGCGATTGCCGCCGCCCATGGACATCTGCAACACTAGTAGAGTCACAAGTGCGCTGCCAACTTTAACTCCCTTTCCCCGATTGGGCCTCCAGTACTCCGGTCGAGTCGGCACATTCATGCCGTAGCGTGGCTCTCCCACGGAATGGTCATTACAATGCAATATGTCATCGCAATGATCATATACATTGCTGCCAAGTTTAGTACTTACTTGTACAGTCTACTACAAAAATATGTGTACCTACACTTTAGGACCTTGTTAGAATACATATTAAGAAAGTAGAGTTAGTTCTCTTTTCTTATATTAAGTTTTGTGACAAGGTCCTAAAGGGTACCTGTAAATATTTTTGGTGTACGTACTAATAAAGCAAGTTTTGCATTTTCCGTTCAGGGTTATTTTCTTACCAACACTGCCATATATCCCAACTTTAGTAACCTACCTAATTAGATATTTTCAGATTTGCTCTCCGTTGTCGAGTCTCCGGGTCTTTTTTTTTTTTTTTTTTTATAGGATAGGGGGCAGACGAGCATACGGATCACCTGATGTTAAGCGATTACCGTCGCCCATGAACACCTGCAACTCCAGGGGCTTCACAGGTGCGCTGCCGGCCTTTTAGAGCGAGATATGCCCTTTTCTTGAAGGTTTGTAGGTCGTAGTGGTCCGGAAATACCGCAGGTGGCAGTTCGTTCCATATTTTTGTCGTACGCGGCAGAAAGTTCCTGGCAAAGCGCACAGTAGTGGACTGCCAGCCATCCAGATGAAATGGATGGAACTGCTGCCGCGTGGAACGATGTCGAAACGAGGCGGCAGGAATCAAACCGAACAATTCCTCGGAGCACTCCCCATGGTATAAGCGATAGAGAATGCACAAAGACGCAACATCTCTCCGCAGCGCCAAGGGGTCAAGCCGACTAGTGATATCCCGGCAATCGACGATTCGAGACGCTCTCCGCTGGATCCGGTCTAGAGGAAGAAGCTGGTACGCAGGTGCTCCTGCCCAAAGATGAGAGCAGTACTCCATATGCGGCCGGACTTGCGCCTTATATAGCTGAAGGCGATGAGCCGGAGTGAAGTACCGTCTCGATCTATTTAGCACGCCAAGCTTCTTTGAGGCTAATTTAGCCTTGCCCTCTAGATGGTCCCGGAATTGGACTTCGCTCGATATGTCGATACCAAGTATACCAATAGTGGCTGAGGCATTTAAGGGGGTGCTCTCAAAATTAGGAAATGCGACCCAAGGAATCTTTTTTGCGGTGAACGCACAAACTTGTGTTTTGCTGGGGTTTCAATCGGACCAAGGTTAAGTCTACCCCAATCTGAGATTTCGTTCAAACATGCTTCCATCTCAGACACAAGTTTGTTTCGGCTCTCGATGACGTTTTCCCGAGAAATGTTAGCGCAGCCGTTGTAAAACGCATCGCCCGTACTGTCATCCGCATAGCAATGAATATCGCGTTTATGCAAAATATCATTGATATGAAGAAGGAACAGTGTGGGCGATAGCACACAGCCTTGCGGGACTCCAGCATTTATGGACATAGTGTCGGAGCATTCACCGTCAACTAAGACCTTGATGCTTCTATGTTCCAAAAAGCTAGAGACCCATTCGCATAATTTCTCGGGAAGCCCATAGGAAGGAAGCTTCGCGAGAAGCGCCTTGTGCCAGACCCGATCAAAGGCCTTCGCAATGTCCAGACTAACCGCCAATGCCTCTCCCTTACACTCAATCGCCTGTGCCCAACGGTGAGTCAGGAAAGTCAGCAAATCACCAGCTGACCGACCCTGGCGGAAGCCGTACTGTCGGTCGCTAAGCAACTCCTGACCCTCGAGATACCGAAGGAGCTGGCTGTTAATTATGGATTCCATAACTTTTGAGAAAAGGGAGGTTATGGCTATCGGTCTATAATTGGACGGATCTGAGCGGTCGCCTTTCTTGGGGATCGGGTGGACTAAGGCCGTCTTCCAGGACGTCGGGACAACGCCAGAAGAGTAGGAAAGCCGAAAGAGTCGCGTGAGTACCGGTGCCAACTCCGGAGCGCACATCTTTAGCACAATGGGTGGGATTCTATCGGGCCCACTCGACTTGTGAACGTCTAGAGACATGAGGGCTAAACGCACCGAGCGTTGGTGGAAGCGGATGTCGGGCATACACCCATCGCACTGCGGTATGCTCGGTGGTACCTGGCCCCCATCATCTAAAGTCGAGTTGGACGCAAAGAGTTTGCCCAGAAAGTCGGCTTTCTCTTTTGCGCCATGGGCTAACGAATCATTTCCCGTGCGCAAAGGAGGAAAAGACGGCATGCAGAAATTACCTTCGATAGCTTTGGCGAGAGACCAGAACGCACGTGTTCCCGAAGGAAGACGTTCAAGTCTCTCGCCGATTCTACCGATGTGCACCGACTTCGCTCTTGCAATGTCTCTTTTGAGGGACCTGGAGGCGAAGTTGTACTTCTTTTTGAGGGCGCTGGTATTTTCATCCCCCGTCGCCACCGCATCAGCCCAGGCTTGGTAAGCTTCCTGCTTCTTACGAGAAGCTTTTCTGGAAGATGAACCAAACCAGGGCCGAAATCTGCCACCGATAGGAACCACAGAAGACGGAATGAAAAGTTCCATTCCCTGCAACACCACATCGGTAACAGAGTCAGCAACGACGCTGGGATCATCCGGCAAGAAGCACACCTGCCTCCAAGGGTAGGATGCAAAAAAAGACCGCATTCCATCCCAATCTGCTGACCTATAGTGCCATACACGGCGCCCGCGTGCTTTCCGCGGTCGAGCCAAGTCTGTGAGTGGCACTTTACTACGGACAAGGCAATGGTCCGAGGAGCCCAGTGGAGCAACTTTGCGGGTCGGAAACTTTGCGGTTTTTCTGCCCTAATTAGTCGCGTGGGACCAATTTTTTAGCAGAAAGCAGTAAAATATTTACTCAGTAAAATTTTAGCGCAGTTGTTGCTTTGAGAGATTTAAAAACAAAGGAGTCTTTCGGGAACCACATACTTTAAATGTGTAAAAAAACGCCCCGTTTGGTCTAGTGGTTTAAGTGCCGGTCCGTAATCTCGGGGTCCGGGTTCGATTACCGGGTCGAGCAAAAGTATGTTCCGAAATTTTCGAACATAGCTCGGGTTTGTGATCACCAATCCGCATTAAGCATGGGTGGTGATTAAGCCTAATCCCATCATAGTAGCGATGACTTGATTTCTATGATGGAGGTATTTATACTCCTAAATATATAAAAGAGTCCGTGGTCTTCAAACCCATATACTTTCGGAATTGACATCAACATCTTTAAATTTACTGATTACTGGTAAACAGTAGCTTAGGCGTCTTCTATTTAACAAGCAAGTAGTTAATCTGGAGATGGAATCTATATATCACAAAAAATACAGATCTTAGTACTTAAATGCAAATATAATGCCTAATTAGCTAATAGTGGTCTCGTCGAGACCACCAGTATTTTATAATTATGGAACTAGTAATAAAACCAACTAAGTACTGAAAACTACTTTCATATATCTATCCAAATATCTTATTTATTCCAAATATCTTGTAACGTCAACTAAGTTGAACAAACAGTGGTAAAAAACAAACACAGGTTACTAAAATGTATGATTCTATTATTGCAATCATTTGATAACTAAATAGAATTTTAATACTGAATGAATTTAACGATAAAATTTTCCGTAATTTTAATACTTTTTTTACCGAAATGCGCCAATTGGAACAAAACAACCTTAAAAGTACATCGAGGGCAATGGTCCTTGTCTTCTATATCTATACTCTTTATAAAGAGATAACTTCTATAGACATTGACGAGGCTTATAGGTAAACCAAAAACACGAAACGCTTGCGCGATGTAATTGGACATATCGCCATCTATTGGTTCGTTTCTACGGTCCCGAAGAGAAGTGAGGGCGGGCAATTTGTTTCATAACATAAAAACAATTCCACATTGTCTCTTACTTAACACGGCGCCAATATTATACAATACAAATAACATTAAGAAAATTAGATTTCAGAGTCTGACAATTCTAATGCAGAATACACTTTCATGACTGGTTCAACTGACCCAATAACAATAGGCGGAGACCATCAAAGCATTCCTAGAAGTTTATTGAATTCCTCAAATAGAAAGCAACTGAAAGATAAACACAGTAAGGTTGAAAATGGGAATTTTCTCGTGAAAATTGTAGGACGCTTGTGGTTTCCACTTTTAAAGCCGATTCCGTTAAGAGGCTTACCCAAGTTTTAATAAACTGCGATAGGCTTGTCTAAATATCGATATTTTCAGTTCGAAATATCGATATTTTCAGGCGATATTTTTGTATTGATACATCGATAACAAATTACCAAGCTCGAAATTGTACCAACACGATATTTTTTGATTTTTTTGGTCAAAATTCGGTCACAGTACATAATTATTAAAAATTAGTTAAATTATAAATTAATACTTTGCATCGTTGTTTTTGATTGATTAAAAAAACTATTGATTAGAACTTATCTAGTAGTAATGTACCTGTATGTATATTTAAGATGATTAGACAATGTTTTTCATGTCGCGAACAATATATCGATATGAAACAATATATACTTAATAAAAACATCAAAATAACTATCGATATTTTTTGAAAATCGATTTCGATATTATCGAAACCTTTATTGCATTTTCGACATCCCTAAACTGCGACTCTATGTCCAACGGTTTCATTGATTGCTCGCTTTTTAAGATTCACTACCCTTGAGATGTAAAATAGTACCTAACCAAACGGATGCCGTTTTTAGAGTTGGATAAAAAGAACTCTCAATAGTAAATTACTTTTTTACAGACGGAATTTTTGCACTTGCACCCACTATCTTTTCTTTTCTATTTCTATGCAGACATCAATATTACCTTCTCCTCATGTGACTTTATCAACTACTTAACTATAATTATTATCCTACGTCAAGAAAATCGTGACAGAGACGGATGTTTGCGGAACTAACGAGTTCACAATATGTAAATAGCAACCAATGGGCTACCACAGAAGATTGTAATGTCCTGTAACCATAGTCTAGGATATAATAAGACTTTCTTGAAGTAGAAGCATTTTTGACCGAATATGGAGTTTTATGTTGACTGTCTTAATATTATTTTTCACTTTTCGGTAAGTGTTGTTTTTTGTACATCTTGTCTGTGGTCAATAAATATTTATACTCTGATTCATAATCATGTAAAGTAAACTGACAGATGTCAATGACAAGTTTCTATGCGTTTTGACATTTTGCATGTGTCAAATTGTGTGTTAATGTATAGGGAGACACATTGACATCTGTCAGTTTACTTTACATGATTATGAATCAGAGTATAGGTAACTATGAAACTTTTTAGGTAATCAGGTACTTACTTATGTTACTCTGTACAGCACACACACACACACACACACACACACGAAATCAATTTGATTCCATCCTAATTTTCGTCGTTTCTATGCCGCCCGTGTTAGCAATAACTTGCGGCTAAACGCATTATGTAATTAATTACTAATTCACACGCCATTTTGTCTGTTTCCTTCGTAGGGTCTAATCGTATCATAAAGTTGGAGGCACCACACAGTTCCACCAGAAATCCGTCCATTAATATTCATGGAGTTGTATTGATTCTGCTTGTGCTTGATGAAGATTGTTTGAAGTACGTACAGCCACACATCAAAGTATACAAAACTGTAAAATTTCTTCAATCGACTCTCATCTTACTGTCAAACGAATTAGGTTGAATATCAATTGAGGAAATTTGACAGTTTGTGGTAACCTGATGTGTGGCTGTCTGTACATACATGTTTGATTATTCTCTACTAGTTTAATATCGGCTCAGTGTAGACAGAGGCGTACGTCATTAGCATTTTTTTTTGTAAAAATCTTCTGGTTATTTTCCGTTTCACCGATTTTTTAATTTTGCAAGAAAATGTTTTTTTTTATATTAAAATGTTTTGACACCGCGGTCCCAAACGCATAAATACAAGTATAGTTCGCGGCATGTAAGAATAGCGATGACCGTTAGTTTGCGCACTTGTAAAAAAAGAAGACTTTCTACTAAAATTGGTTTCTGCGCAACCAAGGTCATCGCTTTTCTTACATGCCGCGGACTATTCTGGTTGGTTGGTTTGGGATCACGGCCAGTCAGGATGGAAACAACTTGATAAACCCGACTTAGAACTTCTGTACCTATACAATACAATACCGAAAATTCAATACATTAGTTCTTAGTACTTGCACATTTTTTTTAATGTGATAGATGGCAGACATGCAGACGGATCACCTGATAGGTAAGCAATAGTCGCCGCAGTAGAGCCATAAGTGCGCTGCTAACCTTTAACCCCCTTGGTCCCTTATTGAGCCTCCGGTACCCTCACTCATTCGGCGACACACAGGAAAGGCGCTGCTTGCCAGCCTTCTGTGAGGCCCATTCATGCCGAAGTGTGGCTCTCGGTTATAAAACATTTATCAAAGGGTCCCATTATTTTTTTAACTAAATTCCTACCTGAAAATTGTAAGAGTTACATAATTATGTTTTCGCAGAACTGAAATGGAAAATGTTGAAAACAATTTAAATGAAAGTTGCTGGTTCCTGTGGGTATAACACCACCGTTCATCAGTCTTTCAGTGGGTTTTTCAGCGCGCGGCTATTTCAGGTTTTAAATTGAACAAAAGTAAGTGGGCTCACTGAATGAATAGAAGCGGAAATTAATGGTAGAGCGAGCTTTGGAAATGTAGGGAGTAGAGCGAGCTTTGTAATGTAGGTTTTGGTACCCACTGTAGATGTCACCTATGTAAGGTACTATTTACTTTTTACGTGATAAGTGGCAACGAGCAGACGGCTCGCCGGATAGTAAATGATTTGCCGCCGCCTAATACGCAACACCAGTGGAGTTACAAGTGCGCTGCCAACCTTTAACCCTCTTGCCCCCTCGATCGGGCCTCCTCCTCACTCACTCGCCGAAACAGCACAGAATCACTCCGATCGGTTCAATAGATTTGTTGTATTAACTAAAACCCAACTACGACAAAAAACGACGCTGAAAAAGTATAAAACAAGCCTTCGTTGTCAATTTACAATAATGTCATACGTCGTTTTTTGTCGTAGTTGGGTTTTAGTTTTTACTTTTTTTTATTTGTACTATTTTGGTGTCCAAGTGCTAGTAATATATATATATATATTTGACGACCCGGTTGGTTCAGTGGTAGTGAATGCTGCGTCTGGGCCAAGGGTTGCGGGTTCGATCCCCGCACAGTACAAACATTTGTGTGCATGAACATGTCTGTTTGTATTGGTCTGGGTGTTTTCTATGTATTATAAGTATGTATTTACAAAAGAAAAATATTATATGTATATATTTGTAATCCCACTGTTGGTTCTGATATCTGTAACACAGGTGGTTGAGCTACCTATCTCAGAGTCAGATCAATGTATGTGATGTAGTGAAAATATTATATTATTATTATTATTATATATATTCAAAATGTACAAGTCAAGCGCTTTCAAATGATACCAAACACGGCATATTTATCATAACTTTATTTTTTTACTCTGTATGTTTTGTCCGCTAGAGGGCGCCACGTTAGATTTTGTGAAACCTCATAAGCCTATAACCAGCGGACAATTAAGACGCTTATAATGATATGTCATTTGTCGAATTCTGACGAGTAGTTTAGAAGTTACGTGGAAACAGATGAACATACATACATACATACATAGCCTGTCAAAATCATAACCCTCCTTTCGCTTTGCCGTAGTCGGGTAAAGATCTAAATAATTCCGTTTTGTTTATAATGGTAAGGGATTTCCGTCGCCCATGGAGGATATACGCAAAGCTAGGGGAGTCAAATTTGACTTTAAAAAAACGTTGGTGGCATACAAGCGTGCGACTCGCCTGATTGTAAGCAACTACCGCAGGCTGCGGGTAAGGCTTTTTCGTACGATTATAAGATTTACAGAGCAGATTTCTGCTTGCCATAAAAAAACTAATTGTGTACTATGTGTCTATGGGCGGCGGCAATCGCTTACCATCAGGTGTTCCTTCTACTCATGTGCCACTTATTAACATAAAAATCTTGAACAATTTTGAACCTGTGACTCATTTAATTTTGCGTCGTGAACTGTGTAAGCCAGAGTGAAATTGAAAACATCGCTGAAAATGAAATTATAATCGTCACCGCATCACCTCAATATTTTGTGAGCTTACTGCCACGAAACAGTCACTTAGTCGTTAAATTGAGATAAAAGCACTCCATACCGATACATATCTGTGCGAATAACGTATAAACCTCGCTGTTTGTTACGACGGCATAAACATTATTCTATAATGATGGTCACTCGGTCTCCAATGACGTAACTCCAGAGCAAATTACAGCCACAAAAAATAATGTTCAGCTGTAAAAACAACTTGTGTATAAACATCGTGGGAGCTAGAGATGTGTAACGAAATCGTTTTCCGAAAATTGTGCGACAGTACGTATAGTCACACATGAAAATACTATAAACAAAACTGTCAAAATTCTACAATCGACTCTCGTCTTACTGTCATACACATTAGATTGAATATCAATTGAGGAAATTTAACAGGTTGTGATTATCTGTAGGTACAGTGGCCAGCACATCAAGTTACTACAATCTGTCAAATTTCCTTAGTTGATATTGAACCAAACACGTTTGACATAAAAGTGAAGTTCGATTGAAGAAATTTGACAGATTGTAGTAACTTGATGTGCTGGCCACCGTACATAGCTCAGCGGGTCAAGAACATGCGCGTTTCTTATGTGAGGTAGGTTTTACTACAGCAGTAACTACTTATTGTTATGTGATCGAATTTTATGCTTAGGATATCGGATTCAAATAATCGATTAAACCAATGGAATTGCACCACATCTCTATTTGAAACGCTTTGAGGCTATTCGCTAATGGGAGATGTTACATTTTGTCACATTGTGGAGGCGTGGTTATCTACTAGATGAACATTTAATTTTACAGTCAAAACAGATAAAATAAATAGCCCTCGAAATATCTGCTCATGGACGTCTGCGAGGGAGGAACACGCGCCGTAGGATATTTCCAAGATATAAATATTCAAAGATGAATTTACTTACTCTTTATTTATATCATGTTTTCGTTGAGGTTTTTAATAATACACATTGTTATTTGGAACATGAGGAGTCAGGTGGGGAAAACAAAATGATCGTGGCGCAAGATATGGCATTTTCCGCGTAGTACCTACTTACCTAATAGTTAGCAAAGATTGGAGTAATTTTACCCAAACAAAATAGTTGATGCTCAAATAATTCACCAAAATAATAAAATGTAAGTACTGCAGTTTAATGACACGTCAAAATGTTGAATGCCTGTTTCAGCAAATTGGTACCAACTTGTAAAATACTTACCAAAAATATAAATGAGCCGTTCAGCTGCCGTAAAGTTGACATAGGTAGGTAGTAGCCATCATGATAAGTTGACATAAGTAGCCATCATGATAATATTTGAAAATCTAACAAATTGTAAAACGATTGATATCGCTTGAGTATTCTAATTTAAATCAAATGGATAAGTCGGTTAAGACAAACTCTTTTAAAAACGAATAACCTAATCGACATTCAGCGCCATCTATTAGTTCAGTTGGAAACTACTGTCCCGAAGCTAAGCGAGGGCGGGCCACTAGTTTATTTATAAAGTTTATTAAAAGCATAGGTATTTTGATCGTTTTTACAGTGAAGCCTTTTATTCAATTATCAGTGATCAAAAAAAGAAAAAAATACATTATTATTTAGGATCGAACTCAAAGGTGGACAGTATCTTGGTTCTTTAACACCACCGCAGATTTACTTACTTTGATTCAACGAGTGTAATATATCAACTCGCAGAGACTAATATTGCCAGGCTTCTGTCCATAGTCACACTCACACAATGATAATCATTTTTCGGGCAAGACAAAAGCAACAAAAACCAATTTTCCACTTCTCTAAGCCTGAGTTTTGCTCAGTAAACAGATGATTAGTGCTAATTAAACATAAACAAATAACGTGCATACAAACCGTTCGTGTGTGGCTGCTTGCACTAATGTAATTATAGCCAGAGCCGCTCTAGAATCCAAACTCATTAGTGATAATATTTCGGCGGACGGGTGGGTGCCCAAATAAATGATGTTTCTAGTGGCGTCTATGTATTTCGACTCTAGAGATTGGCTGTACGGTCGTATTTCAAGTTGTGTGTTGATTCTGACGAGAAGATCCAGCAAGAAAACTCGCAAGTTTCCATCAGGTGCGATTGTGGTCAAGCGTTGGCCTATAGTTCTAATACCTAAATATATATATATTTTTTGTTACAGGATTTTTTTGTCCTATAGTCCAAAGCACAAAATGAAGAAAATAGAATGCTAAAAATTAGATAAACTGGAGCAGACCAGGACCCAAGGGTGGCATCTGTTACAAGTATAACGTATGTCAGCCATTTCACTCAACGGACTCAACCATATCAGAGGAAAATCAATGACTACACAGCGCCACCACTTCAGGAACATTTGAGTGAGCATGACCATACTTTTGTTTAACCAAATATAAATTAAACTAGTTAAACCCAAAGTTGTGGCTGACAATCGGGACATAAACGTACACACCGCTTGTGTAAGACCCCAAAAACCCTAGAGTTTAAAATAAACAAAAAGTCTGATCTCAGGACGAAAACATTCCTTGCGGTCAAGCTGCTTTAGTAGAAATCGAAACGTGCAAATTCTTGTGCGATGCACGAATACATGCATTGCCATCTGTTGACGCCAACTTGTCCTATTCATCCTATACATCGACATAATAAAGATTGACACCCGCGAACGCCCATCACTTTCGTCGAAATCAATTTCAACTACACCAATGCGCAAGCAAAACGTTTATGTGTGTATCTCACTGGGATGCCGTGAATTTACTAGACAAAATCAAGCAAATTGTTCCTTTAACTTAGGTACTGATAAAGGTCCAAAAAGGACGCTCGCTATAAGCATCACTTCATGTGAAGCGAACAATTTTATTAATTTGCCTTCTCATAAAGTTTCCAAGAGTACTTACTACCTATGTTGGACGTTTCTCAGTTTCTTTAAACAGAAAAATTTAACAGTACATCATCCCCCCTGTTAACCCATTCAAGACATCGTTATCGCACTGAAAGACATTGTGATTGGATCTTGAAGCGTTTTAGGAGACTATTTGAAGAATATTCTCTATTGGTTGATATTTAACGACATCATACCGGTACTTACATATTTTCATATTTTGAACATTAGATAAATAATAGCAGAGTCGTCATTAAACTTCGCAGGCCGTTTCTGCAATTGAGAATCAGAGGGAGAGGCAACGATGGTGGCCAACGACAAAATTATGAACCAATGAAAATGCTCCTTAAAATATGTCTGTGATCTGACTATTTTTTAGCCTTGGTGGGGTAAAACCCTGCGGGACAATCGTTTTGTTTATTATTGGCGATGTCCGACCGGCTGAGAGTGACAGCGACAGGTGAGCGTCCACGTTTTACCGCCATAATGGAGGCTGACGTCACGCCGCCATTTTGTTTACGAAATTAGACGAAAGTTTGGCGGGCATTAAACAATTTAATAACGTACTTTCGCGTCATGTTATACATCAAATTGAGTTGGCTAATGGCGCTTTGATCTAAAAATAAAATATATTACAAATATGTTCAAGAGACGTAGACATTTAATTTGGCTAATGGGTTTCACCACGTGCAGTCAGGTCAGAAAATCGTCTATAAAGTCTGAGCATAAACTAATGTTTGTACTACTCATAAGTAAACTTGTGAACAGTGAAATTACTTATAAACTTGAACTGAGAACTAAACGATGTAGGAGAGGGCGGTGTGCCCACTATTTGGTATTTACTGACATTTTGATTGGAAAATTAACTTGGCGGTATTAAATATCCCAATGTAGAGCAAATACATCCCACGATGAATTATTTGCCAGAACTGCCCATTTGTTAATTGGATGTAACTAAAGCGTGTCGGTGATGTTGGTAAGATTTTTTAAAGGGATAAAATATCCCATCATAGATAATCTCTTGGATCCCAAAAGCCTCCGTATCTCTACAAGTAAGCATTCTGCTTATATGAAACGGTGCTCAAGTATTACAAATGACTTTACCGATCAGTGGCGCAGTGGCTAGAAAGCCGCACTTAAAACGGCTGTGCTTGAGGTCCCGGGTTAAAATACCGGGACGGACCAACAATTATAGTAGTCTTTCTTGTACTGTAGTGGAAAATCACAATATTGACGCGTTCTTCGAAAGGAATATGAAATTCTATTTTCTCTGATAGTGATGTTTATTCCAGTAGGACCCTCTTTTGTTTACCCCTAATAAAAAATGGCGGAAGGCTCCTAAAACGGTTTAAAACTGACACCTTGAAAGACCACATCCACGATATAAATATTTTTTCTTATTATGATACCTAAGTATCGTTAGCTACAAAGGCATTCGATTAAAGAAAGAAAATTGAATTGAGTAATGTTACCTTGTTGTTCAAAAGGCCTGCGGTTACATTTTTCTAATTCCACATCCTACGACACACTTTTCCAAACAATTTAGGTAACTTTTCGCCTGTTTCGGCGAAAAATTCCGCTAAGTATTTTCGTTGCGAAACTCGAGGCGGTTTTAATGAAATGTCTACATTGGTATTCCGTTCTAATTTAAGATGTGACTTTTTATTAGAATCATATTTAAGTATGCGAATTTCCAAAAACATATACTTAGAACAAAATTAAATGATCATCATGTCAATCTATGATACGTATAAAGCTTCGGTCATATAAATGACCGAAGCTTTATACCTGTCATAGATTTATTCTCTGATAAACATTGGTCGCATTAGACTTCAATCAAACAACTTACTAAATCTATGAAATTAATCGAATATTAGGTAAGTGTAACTGACAAAACCAATTAATATTGTTTCCTGACATCGCGGCATCGATGGTAACCTGATAATAATATCACGTTGTTTAGCTGTTACAATTCCATTAAACCTTCATTACTTAAGCTACTTAACTCTGCACTCGTACGACAAAGACTGATTGCCCTACGCCTAAAAGAACGATCCAATTTACTGAAAGAAGGTTTTATAAAAATGATACTCGACAAAGACACGCCCGCCCATTTCCAAGCTACCCGGATGAAAACTCTTATTTAGTCTACGCCACTTAACATTATACCAGACACGTGAGAACCTTGTTCATAATAAATTCTGTTCATCAATGTCAGCTCGTCAACATCTACTGCAAATACAACCCTAAAAACGCCACAATACGATTAAAATTTCTACAACGACACATTTTCTGCCCAAATGAAAGTTAAAAGCGGAAAAAATTGGACAAGGATTTGACGAAGTATGCTAATAGGGTTCGTGTATGCAGAGTTATTCTATTGAAGCTATAATTCTAATTTCTATGTAAATATTCGCGAAACACATTAAAGGTCCGGCCAAATGTTTCTGGATGAGAACATTCGAGGCGCCTTTGAGGCCATCGGGCCGCAGGGAAAGTTTCTTATAGAAGATGTAAAAATATTTTTTACAATAAATGAGAATGTTTATAGAGCACACGCTCGTACAGTTTACGAACGAACGGGTCTTTATAAAAAAAGCTTTTATGGGTAATATACACTTCCCTATAGATTCATATTAATTATGAATCCTACATACAGGGGGTAATCTGTGAACATTTACATCCCTTTAACTTACTACCTACTGCCAACCATTTTGAACATCATGTCCAACGACTTTTTACTTTTTTTTTTTAATATTTTTTTTTGATAAAAATATCAAGTCACTTGACCGACATTGTATGAGAAGTTGAAATGTTTTTATGCGAATTCTCAAAAGTCATAGAGCAAATGTTGTTCAGAATAATTGGTAGAACAGGTGATTAATGGGAGGAAAAAAATCATTGATACACCCTGCATATGAACATAATAAATGTATAGTTATCGTTAACTAATATATAAATTAATGAAAGAATACATTCAAGCTTAAAAACCAGATATTTCATTAATTAATCACGTTCATTAATTAAAAAATTTGATGACATCTGAAACGTTAAGATGGTTCTGATTGAAAAACTTTGCAATTTTTTCAAAGGGGTGGTGAATAAGGAAATCTCAGGCTCTAAATGGAAATACCCATTAAGATTAAAGGTATTATAGACCTCGCCACAGTTATTAAGTGGGTATCCAATATCTTTTAATTTATCGGTGGATTTTGACAGAAAAAGATCTGGTGGGGCTGGAGGACGAACTATTCTTTGTATGTAATAGGTGGCAGACTTTTAACCCCTTTCCCCACCGACTGGGCCTCCGGTACCATAACTCACTCGGCCAAATCGAAGTTTTCAGTAAGTTACAGTCACTGAAGTTCAGGAATATTGCTGGTTTAGATATATTTTTAAGCATACATTATTTTAGATGGATATAATTAGACGAAACTGGAGGTGCGGTGAATCCATATAACCCAATATCAGTACCTACGTGAAGATACCATGTACTTACTGAGGGATCAATATCCAGTTAGGTGTACCTACTGGATATTGATTGGAGGATACTATGTATAGTATCCTCTTTCTAAGGAAGAGAAGCATTTAAGATGCGTAATATATTAAAATAAGATGTGATACCTAACTATTTCATGCGGACCCAACGGCACCAAATCCCAAATAATATTTTCAGATAAGAAGTATACATAATTATGTGGCTTAGGTTTTCTTCGGAGATCTAACTTTCGTGGCAGTCCTAAAATTTAATATTTCTCCAAAATCGAGAGAATCTTAAACTATACTTGAAATTTATATTATGGAAAAAAGCTTTCCATATCATCTGCATTTTTTAAAGATTTATGTATGGCTACGAAAATTAGATCTCGAATGAATGACCCAACTAATCTGTTATTGATAGATTTATAGTGGAATCCTAGTAAATAAATACCTAGACTTAATGACTTATTTAGGTCCATCAGACTATGAAATATGTTTACTCTAGGGAATATTCCAATCAGAAGTAGTAATGAGTTGTATTTCATCCACTTTATTATAAGTAAAGCTTTTAGTGCCTATAATTTAGTCCCAAATGATGCTGACTGAACTATGCCAGTATTTAATAGATATAATGTACTAATGGTTGTATCAGAGGGTACAAAATGTGTCATGTTTATGACATACGTAGTATTTGTAGCTAAATCAGTGCGTCACGCATGTTTAATTATAGAAGGAGTAGTGAAGAGACTGCGTGATATTACAATTTCGATATACTTAGTGGTTTGAGTGAAAATCGAAATGTCAGCTCTGATTCTACTCATTCGAATACTAATCTTTCGAATTACTAAACCAGACCACATAAATATTGACCGTGGGAGAATCGCGCTTCGGCAATGAAAGAAAGAAAGAAATAAAGAAAATACATTTATTAATTTGGACACCACAGCACATATTACACTACAATGCGGGCTGACTAGACTAAATTCTTCGGCCTCACAAAAGACCGGCGTGAAGCAGCGCCTGTGTTAAAAGATTGGCAGCGCTCTTGTGATATTTCGATTACCGGCTTATTGCTCGGAGGCGTCGATAAAGTACTCTGGAGATTGGAGATTTTTATAGTTTTATGGGGTTATTGGAAACAGGATAGTTAGGTACTAGCTACCATTACACTGGTGGTGCCGCCACCGTCTTCTTAGTTAAAGAGAATTATTGAATTTAAGGACCACCACGAAAGTAAGATATCGAACAACCAAGAATTTATCGATCCTAAAGCAGGCAGTGTTTTTTCAACGACAAGTTAACAGTGCCACGCTTCGGCATGAATGGGCCGGCTCGACCGGAGTAATACCACGTCCTTACAGAAGCAGCATGCAAGCAGCACCGGCGTGAAGCAGTGCATGCGCTGTGTTTCGCTGCGTGAGGGTGGACGCCAATCCAGGTAAGCAGCGTACTTGTGACACAAGTGGTGTTCCAGGTGTCCATGGGTGGCGGTAATCGCTTACCATCAAATGATCCGTCGGCTCGTCTGTCACCTATATCTTAAAGAAGACCACTCGAGTGATAATGTTTTCACTCGAATACTCGGAATCGGACTCGCGTCGCGTCACTAGAAGCGTAATCTGTTAATGTAAGGATGTTATAATGTTTACTCTGGCACGGCAGCTGGCTATATTTAGCATTTATTGTAAGAACGATTTATGTATCAAGTAAATACGAGTTACATCCCGTTGGCAACATACCTACAGACAAGGGCTTGCAATCGTCGGTTTTAGATGTGGTTTTAGTCTATTAAAATCTTAAATTACTTTCTCAAGATCATTGTACAAGGAAGAATGTTATACTGTAGATACTTACTAGGTAGTGAATAAAATAATAGATTTATGCATGGATGGTACTTTTGAAAATTCCATAAAATTTAGTTTTTATGATTCTACAAAACAGTGTCATAGCAATGATGACTCATTCATAACGGATGAGTGATGAAAAAATGCTTATGATTTTTTTTCAATTTTGCACATGCAATGAAATCCTAAAGCAACCAGTGCACCTAGTATTTAATCGATCCCATCATCATCATCTTCCTGCCCTATTCCCAGCTATCTACCTATAGGTAACCCGAAAAGACAAATCATTTGCATGTTAAGTATACTCGACTCCCAACGCCTCCCAACCCCGTCTCGTGGTATGCTTTGGCAATAATAGCAAAATTAAGTCCTGGAGCGAGGTGCGGGTTAGTACTAGAGCTAAACAAAGATTTATTGAAACTTCAAAGTATTGTTTTCCATATACTCAAATACGGCTACAAAGAAAAGTAACGTGAAATAAGTTAGATACCTCGTAAATGTAACTCTTTAAAAGAAATAATTTCAAGTTGTTTAAAAAATATGAGCTCTTAGATAAGATGGGTTGTTTCGTTATCCCCGTGCGTTGCCATTTGACTTTGTTTCACCTTTATGAACGCCGTCTCGCTCTGGTTTATCATTAAGATAATAACATTCATTGAGACAACATCATGATATTGCCCGCGGGAGAGCACGCTTCGGCGTAATGGATGGTTCGACTGATACGGCCTCGTAGAAAACCAGCGTGGAACAGCGCTTGTGCTGTTTCACTGAGTGAGGGTACTGGCCGCCGTCTACGATAGGACAGTGTCCACAAAGCAGGCAGGTGAGCCCTACTGCGAGTAGAAGGTGGTGCACAAAGGACCTCGTCCAGCGGCGGTGGTCTGCAAGTTTTGGTGATGCCGAGTTTAGGCGTTGGACATGATTCTAGATCGGTGAGTAAAGCGCACCCACGGTTTTCTCCCTTACATAATGGTGCAGGTCATAATCGGTCATAGCTGTTTTTGTAAGTGCGGGGAGGATCACAAGACTGAGCACATACTGGCCGTGAGCGCCGCGTGGACTAAATAGCGCCAGGAGTTGGTGTGTCTAGTAGAGAGCGATCTTACGCTCCCAAGTATTGTTCGGAACATGTGAGCTCAAAAATAAGCGTTTACGGCCTTAGCCTCATTTTGCGAGGGTTTTATGTCTCGCAAAGAGGCAGCCGAGAAACTGCGAGAGGAACATCCTCTTGCAGCCATTTGTTGAAGAGCATGAAGATTGAGGAGACGCCGAACAGATGTGCATCTCCCTCCTCCCCGAGAAAGAGGTCAGTTGATGTGCGGTACGAGGCTCACATTTGAGATAAGGCTCTTCATTTAAGAAAAAAGGTAATAACAGATAAAGTTTTCTCTGATATTACTCTAGATCACTCTTGATACTTATTTATTTTGCCTTTATTTTAGCTCGTATCGTATAATTTTATTACTCGCTGTTATGACTATTCACAAGACACTCACTTAAAACGTATTTGCTATTAATTTGCATCCAAAACTGTGCATCTTTGAAACAGATAACCATACAAGCGAGACGAGCAACGAACTCATTTCGCAGCATTGCCTCGCAAATTTTGCTTTACAATTCTATTTACATAAGATTTACTAGAACGTGCTCTGTTCCTTCAATTGTGATATTGCTAGCTTATGACTATGAATGTGCTGAAATATGAATGCAATTCTGTAAATACCAAACTGTAATGAATGTGGGGCCTTTATTTTAGTATAGTTGGAAAATCGTTTGTGTTTTGTGAAATATTTGCAGGTACAACTAAACTCATAGAATAAATAAATATTATCAAGCACATTACAGATATTGAGCTGTCCCCAAATTAAATTTATTTCACAAATTTCAAAGCGCCAATAATAACGTCGCACACATAAAAAGTTGAGTTTTTTTATGAGTTCATAAATAAGGTACAACTATACTTACTTCAAAATATAAAGAAACAAACACAAGTGTTTATATTATGACATATAATTTTTGTCTAGGGTTGAAATCAAACCATCGTGAAAGTAAAAGTATTTGATTTCAAGATCTATTACGAGTACTTATGTTAAGAAGAAGGTGGACGATGCTTCGGTGGGTGATGAATTCGAATCTTTGGCTGTTTGCATCAAACAAAGTTCTAGTAGATTTAAGTGCAGATATCAATAACTTCAACCATATGAAAAGTGATACATCCCAATGATGTGCCATCAGTCATCATCATTGGCCACAGCATCTTCAAAGATGAAAGTTGCAGCGCTAGGAGTTAAGTGGGACTCCACAACGACGAAGATAGCTAAAGAGCCTTGCTGCCGCCGGGCCACATCAATCACAAGTCCACCCTGGGTCCGCTGGAGGAGACAAGACACGACGGAGCTTTTTCTGCATAGTATTTTCCAGCCAGTCAAGAATCAAACTATCTACCACTGTGCTCTGAGTATTTATTCTTTCATATAAATGAAATCACTCAGTTAAAAATAAACATTTATTACTGGTGGGCTAGCTGCGGAAGGCGTAGGTTTGGACGTTGTAGCATAGCTTGAGACAAGTCTATATTTAGATTTTATTTAGATTGATTGCCCAATTTAATTATGTAAGTATTTATATATAATAATATATACTACATACGATTTAAACAACTAACAATGCATCCAACCGCATTAATATAATTTGTGAGTGAAAATTAGCCAAGTAGGTCCCACCATTGAACTTTTTAGATATCATTTCTTTTTACGATGAACTCATGAAACAAAGCTTTAAAAAAATAACTTGGCTCCTATTTCACTTTTTTTCTTTTGGTGGGTAATATAAAGCTTATTTTTTGTAGCAATAAAGCATTCCTAGATTACAAGACTTTCAGATACCTACATAGGTATTTGTACTTAAGCACTGCAGAATGTAGATACTTACTTCTTTTACGTATAGGCAGACCTTTTGCCGCAATCTCAACTAATGGTAAGTGACAGACAGTCATCCTCGAATTATCCTCGGCCATTATCTGACCGAGGATGAAGCATGTCTGTCTAGTATTCACTCTTCTCTTGAAAACTTCCAAATCATAGCGCATAGGGAACATTTCAGCTTCATTATCTATACAGGGTGTATCTGTGAACATTTACATCCCTTTAACCACGTATTCTACCAACCATTTTGAACAACATTTGTTCTATTACTTTTGAAACTTCGCATAAAAATTTTTCATCTTTCCATACAAAGTCGGTCACGTGACTTGGTCATTTTGTATGGGGAGTGGAAAATTTTTTCGAAGAATTTAGAAAAGTTATTGAACAAATGTTGTTCAGAATGGTTTATAGAATACGTGGTTAAAGGGATGTAAATGTTTTCAGATACACCCTGTATTATACCTATTTTCAATCTGCTAATGGCAACTGTGGATGGTAGAGCTATTACGCAATACAAACAGTAGTTCATTCCACTTTAAATTTAATTAAAGTACCTGCGAACTAGAGGCATTTCGGCTAATTTACTTAAAACGTGAATGAACTTTATCATTGTAGCCACGTCCCAGTTTGGGTGGTTCTTTCAACGACCTGTTAGGTTTAATTGTTTTACATACTTGGTTGACTGACCCATCTTAGGTCAGGGATCCGGGGTTTCTGTGTGGTAAATTGATGATGTCGGTAGAGCTTATTAAAACCACTTCAAATAAAAAAAAAACATTCACTTTACCGTCTTAAGACCCAAACGTCCTCATACGAGGCAAAAACAATAGATTTTCTATTGTGTCTACTGTCTGGGCCTTTCGACGTTAAGCACTTCAAGTTAGTCCATACGTGGTGGTGGTAAAGTGGTACGTGGTCTACCTCTGGTTTGGAATGTCAATTTTAATTGAGAAGAATCAGCAAGAAACTTAGTAGCTACTATGTATACTAAGATAACCCATGATGATATCTCCGTGGATAAGAAAGCTTCCATGACCGGGGCCGTCAATCAAAAGTATCCTAATATATTTTTGGATGGAGTAATTTAGGAGGTGAAACACACTATGAAATGCATTGAATAAAACTGCGTGAATAAAGCTGCCGGCACAGTCTAGTAAAAGATAAAATGAAATCTCTCGTATCCCGCAGCGGCGGCCCGCGACAATCGCCTAGTCGTAAATATTCTTCGGGTCCAAAATGGAAATTAATTGATAAAGTTGCTAACGCCAACGTGAGTCGGCAGGACTCGCCGACAAATTACATGATGAAGGTCGTTATATAACATCTAAATTACATCTACCATTTCAAGTGATAATCTATATTAAAGGATACTTTATTAATCAGAATAAAGACTTATTTTCATTGTATTTGATTTATTACCCAATAATGTTATAGTCTATTATTGTAGTCTAAAAATTCAAGCCGTAGTGATTTTTATTGACTGATTCATGGTTACACAGAAACAAACAGTTCAGAAACTATCCGAAGCGTGCAGATTTCCTCATAATGCTTCCCTCACCGTTTGAGCTGGTAGAAATATTTAAGAACTAGTGGTCCGCCCTCACTTCGCTTCGGGAACGTAATTCAAAAATGAACCAATAGATGGCGCTGTCTCCATTTACATCGCGCAAGCGTTTCGTGTTTTTGGTTTACCTATAAGCCTAGTCCTTGTCTATAGAAGTTATCTCTTTATAAATAGTAAAGTAAAGATAAGTAGATTTGAAAATCCAGAGGAGCATGCTCTTATTCGAACGAAATTCGAATTCGATGGAAAATGCTTTCTTTTCCTTGGAGCTACCATCGCTCTTAACTCTCTCAGCTCTTATATCTGGTGATATAATGTTATAAACGTAAACTCAATCTATTTCAAAACTTATAATCTCATTGTTTATCTACTTCTGAGTGTGACGTCATGAGCATTTGTGAGGCCCGTATTATTGACGCGGCCTATCGACGGGAACGCGACTGGCTAATCCCAAATTTGGAATTCAGCTATTGTCTGCACTCGGCTTATGTCGAAACCTGGCTCAGGTGTTAGGGTGGGAGGGGGTAGGGTCGCTAGGCTAAATGGCAAGAAAACTGGACAAATCGTACTTGAAGTAAAACTAATAATAATTGAATTTTTTTTTTTTTTATGTGATAGGTAGCAGGCGAGCAGGCGGATCACCTGATGGTAAGCAATTGCCGCCGCCCATGGACACTTGCAACACCAGTGGAGTTACAAGTGCGCTGCCAACCTTTTATCCCCTTCCCCCCCAAGTGGGCCTCCGGTACCCTCACTCACTCGGCGAAACACAGCACAGGTGCTGCTTCACGCCGGTTTTCTGTGAGGCAGTGGTATCACTCCGGTCGAGCCGGCCCATTCATGCCGAAGCGTGGCTCTCCCACAGAATCAGGAAATTGTGTTAAATTTTGCAGACTTAAATCTAAAATGATGATGATGAAGCTAAGTAATCCTCCAACCGTGTCGGCTACGGCGGCCGATCTTAATGTTCAGACACGTTACGCAAGATTTATTATAGTGCTCGTGTGTGCGCAATCACAGGTGCACTCTCTATTCCCTTACTCTTATATTTCGATTAGACACCAGTGTGACTTGACCGAAGAAGAATCGGGCGCAGAACCAACGGCTTAATGCTTGGAAGTCATGGGGGTACGAGACCGCAAACTTCGGACACTGACCAGATGTCAAACGGCTGTGTCGCTTTATCTGCACGGCAGCCCCCCCGCCAAGTCTAGCAAAAAAGCGGCACGGCCTACCATCCTTTTCTCGAAGTAGTTCAGGCTATCTTCAAAGTTTCAAACCCCTATAACTTCGTTTTGGATAAAACCATCTGTTTTACCTAACTGACAGGTTAAATAACTGGAAATAATTCAGTCTTCGTTTGTAAATTGTAATTACTAGGCTCTCCTCTAAAAGTACCCTGGGGATCCAACGTGACTGCATTGAATGCAACCGGTGACTCGCTAAGGCGTGAGAGTGGAGTATAAATATTAAGTCCACCAAAAGTCAGTATCTTTGGCGCCCTACTTGGGGGTAGGGGGTGGCGCGCACAACTAATGGAATGAAACTCACACAACGACTTTCTTGCCAGTTTTATTGGAGTGGTTTGCTGTTACCTTTCCATTTCATACCTTTGTTAATGTGCAGGTCTTTTTAAAGATATGTTTTTACAAATTTTAACAGACTAAAATTGAGTTGGTATTAAGTATGTTTGTTTTAGGTTAGAACCAAAGATTTTACATTATAACAAGATGGTGTACTATGAAAATGAATGCAATGTTAATTTCGATTCTATGCAATGAGAATAAAGATTACTTTGAAATGCCAAATCGCTTTACAGAAAATCGAGCCGAGCGAGATGGCGATCGACAGGAATATGTCCTTGTCTTAAGGGTTGCCATCATAAAAAAAAACCTTTGTGGTGTAACTTACGCAAAGTTTATATTTCTTCTTCTTGGGAACTTTCAAAATATTGAATAGTTTAAAGGCATGATACGTTGGAATTAATAATGTCTTTTTTATTTTTTTAATTTTAAACCATGATAACGACTAGTTTTATGTAAAAGTCGGTGATATGGTAGTTTTAAATTATAATAAATATGCAACACTTGGCGTCTGGACATCACCATTATGGCGGCGGCAAAAATAATTTGAAAGATTGTATTATTGTGACGACAAAAATAAAGTGTAAAAATTGTGCTTATTTATTTAATAATGGTTCTCACTTGTTGTGTGATAGGATGCAAAAGTGAATCATATAAAGTTGCGGTGTATCTTTTCATAAGTAAGTGTTTAGTCAATGTTTTATTTTTGCATTGAGTAGGGTGTCCATTTCGCTTGTCATCTAAAGACTGGATTTTTTACTGTTTCAGATTTCCAAAGAATGAAGAAATTAAAAAAAGGTGGCTTACCGTCATACCGGGAAAAATTACTAAACAAGTGATTTTCAAACGTTTCTAATGTAAGTGCAACCTTTAGATGATGATCAGTTCATATAGATAGTGCATTCGCATATAGTGCTAATGCAATAAAATGTAAATTTTCAAAGCTGTATTTTATTTTTATGAAAATGTAAATTTCTTCTAAGACTGAGACTCAATGCTCATAAAATTAATACTTGAGTGAGACATGTGAGACATGTAAAGCAATATAAATTTAATATTTTGTTAAATTAAATAATGCTTTTATAAAGAGACCGGGTTTTCATTATTTCAAATTTGCATTAGAGAGATTTGATCCCTTAAGATCTAGTCTACCTGTTACTGGGATCAAGTCTCCCAGAATAGGGGACACTTGATCCTTTTGGAAAGTTCTGGGAAATGCAAAAAAAATATATATGAAGCACTAATAAATATAATAATCAAATAATGAGGAAAAGTAGGTAGTTAACAAAATTGCCTACCTATGTACGTTTTGTTTTTATAGAACTAACAATGGGGATCAAGTGTCCCCAGTTTCCCCCAAGAGTTTGTGAAAAAAATTAATTTTAGTCAATATAAAGAATATCCATAGAACCTTCAAATCGCAAAGTGTGTACGTTTGTATGATACAATACGCTATGGCCGGTTAAATGTGCCGCAGAGTGTATTATTATAGGTAGGTAAATAGAAAATCTAATAGAGCTAGCACAAACTTTTCGAAAAGTCGGTAGGTCTCTTCGTATCGTACGTATACATAATAAGGAATTTTAATTTGGAACTTGTGTTTTTTTCATACGAAATTGCTCATAAATACTCAAACGATACTTTGAAACGTTCGTGCTAGCCCTTCTAGTTTGAATGGGCTTCACGAGTTTCCTAGAGGAAAGCGATGCCCGACTCCCACGTGGGTGGACTGAGTTTGACAAACAATAATTGTAATCGAAAATCTAAATCGTGTGGTCACCTTATTAGAGTAGGACGCCAATCAAGTTATAGACATCTCACGAGGCTCGAATGCAAGTAATGAGTACGCCATCTAGTTCTTATATACAATGTCTTTGGTTAGAACAGACTGATGACAATGACGTGAGTATTGTGCATAAGTAAATAAAATGGCGATTAAGTCTAAAATTATAAATGAAGAAATTAGAGATATAATAGTACTTAGTTCCAAATGTGGGTACGTATAGCCACACATCAAAGTATACAAAACTGTGAAATTTCTTCAATCGACTCTAATCTTACTGTCAAACACATTATGTTGAATATTAATTGAAGAAATTTGACAAATTGTGGTAACCTCATGTGTACCTGTACATACAGCCGTACCTAAGTTAACAGATAGGCAATAATAATACTGTGTCCTGTGCGTACCCACGCACAGGACACACCAAGGTAGTACCCACTACCTATAACATTACCCAACAGTACCCAAGTTCATGGTCAGACGTTCGGTTCACCCAAAACGGTTCCCTACTTGATTTCGAAAGTCGATTTTTATTATATCGAAACGGTATGTCGATGATTCAATTGTGCGATATTTTTTATTCCGCGGATACGCTTTATTCGTGCGATGTTCGTTTGTGCGAAAAACGTTACAACGATTAATTAGTTCAATTGTTTTTATTTATTACATCTTTGGTATGTCAGTTTGAAATAAAAAGAACCATATAGGTACTCATTATAATCGTTTTATTACCAAAAAAATATACAACTAAAAAAAGTTTTTATTAAGTCTACCCAAGGGTAACGCATATAAAACCGAACATTATATTTTTACAATCACGAGTTAAGACAATACCTACGGATTTTCCGATAAAGATGATTGATTTTCTTATTCGACTGTCTACTAGGTACTCTATTTGTCAGTAAATTTTTTACTAGTTAATAAAACATCCGTGAGGTGGCGCCCCTTAGATTTTGCTGCGGCGTAGGGCCACCCCCTGTGACGTCATCAAGATCAATGGGGCTGACAAAGATGAACAGAAGGACTGCTTGAAAGATATTATTAATCGATATTGGATTATCTCTCATTTTACATTACACTGGGAGGCACCGCTCATAGCGCAACAATATTTGTCAAACCACTTCACAGTTTCATAAAATCATCATGTTATCTGAATTGTAATATTTACTCCTTTTAAGTTTTTTATGGGACAGGTGGCAGACGAGCTTTGGCATGAATGGGCCGGCTCGAGTTGCGCTGTGTTTCGTAGAGTGAGTGAGGTCCAATGGAGACCCAATAGGCCCAAAAAGGGTTCAAAGGTTGTCAGCGCACTTGTGACTCTAATGGTTTTGCATGTGACTTTGAACGTCGGCAATCGCTTGCCATCAGGTGATCCGTCTGCTCGTCTGTTGCGTATCACAAAAAAAGAACCCACTCCTGAGGTGTCATGATCTAGGATTTTCCATATTCTTCCAAATCACGGTGATAGTACAGAGTAAGTACATCTTGTACGATTCGTAATAATAAAATACCTACCTATACTCTGATTCATAATCATCTAAAGTAAACTGACAGATGTCAATGTGTCATCCCCATATATTATCACTCAATTAGACACAGGCAAAATGTCAAAATGCATAGAAACTTGTCACTTTCACCTGTCAGTCTACTTAACATGATTATGAATCAGAGTATAGCTATATATTTGTCGGCGAGTACAGTTGGGGTGAATCGGATCCCCCCATTTAATTGCATCGACAAAGTTTTTCGCCGGCGGCGTTATGAAAAATCTTAATGATTCTTTTCGGGGTTACGATTTATTTAGAAGAATTACAGAGAGAAATGCTTTATGGTTATGATGTTCCGTATAACCACCATTTAGAATTATATTTTCAAGTGGACTGATGTTTATTTATGTTTGTGGTTAGTCTTTGTCTTATGTAGTCCGCCAATTGAAGATTTTTTGTGCAATAAAGAATAAATATAAGTAAATATAATATTTAATTCTGTAGGTAGGTATATAAATATTTGTATCAGTTAACATTTACATCCTTTTAACTACGTCTTCTACCCACCGTTCTGAATAACATTTGTTCTACGACTTGAAAATTGAAATTCGGTGGTTTTAGAAACAGAAATAGAAAAATATTTATTTGGGCACATAATTTTGACATACCTACTCCACGTGCCCTATCGAGAATTGTAGGTAAATAACCAGCAAGAAAACCAGCGTGAAGCAGCGCCAGCGCTGTATTTCGTCGAGTGAGTGGGGAGGGTACGGAAAACCAATTGGGAAGAGATAAGGTTGAAGGTCGCTATAGCGGCAATTGCTTACCATCAGGTGATCCTTCTGTTCGTCTGCCTCTTACCACATAAAAAATACTCAACTTATTCCGACCTGTGTATATTCAGTCAAGTTTTTGGTACTCACAAGTCTCGTATTGTGCTTCACTCCAGACGGCGATATTGAGAAGTTACTTTTGCTGGGCTGAAATATGACCAAATCACACAATGGATACGAGTAAGATTTCCAATAAAAAGTTTATACTGAGACGAAACTTTTAAAAGATTTGACGTCAGTAGAGTTCAAAATTCACATGATGTCGTTAAATATATTATTATGTTGTCTGAAGTCTTAAGCACCCTAAGTACGACATAAATTGAATGGTTTAAAGTAGTTTAATGGGATCATAATTGTTTACTTGTTTAGGTATGTAGCAAAGCTAATAGCAAGATTAGGACGTTTGACGAAGTTAACTTCAGTGGCCTTGTAAATGTGTGAGCAAAAATCGAGTAGGCAATCAAACGCAGCCCGCCGCTCTATGATTGGACAGCTGCCGCGCAGAAAGTCTGAACTAGTCCACGTAAATTTACGTCTAGTGAATGCCATCTCGTGGATAATCAATTTAGCCATGCCTCCACGGAAAATCCCTAGCCATTATACTGTAGGAAAATTTATACTGTATGCCATATTAGCACTGATGTACGTACGTAGAATCTTCAACATGCAATTTTAACCTAAGATTTTGTATTTAAATTTTCTGGTAAGACCGTGTGAAACCCCGATGCGATGTCGAAAACTGTGAATGATTCTCAACACGTATACGTATACATGTTTTCTCCTTGTTTGGGGTTATTGATGACGTAGCAGTAGCAGGCTACATAAAAAAAAAACGATTACGTTAAAGATATAAAAAAAAAACAACATTCCGACCGACTTCAAAAAGGAGCCTCCTCCAAGTCGGTTAAAAATAAATGAGTCCAATAGGATTCATGTCTTTATTTTCCTTCCTACATGTTGGCCACTTATTAAAATATGAGTGGCAAAAAAGGAAAACTTGAAGGAAAAGGCGCAGAAAAGTATATTTCTCGAGTTATAACATTTACAATCCGCCTTTGAGCATTCAGTTACAGGGCGTAGGTTATTGCTGTGGTGGGCGCGGCGCCCATCTGCCCACGCAGTTTCCCTTCCACGACGCCCACGCAGGACGGCTCACGTAGGGATTTGTATTGATAATGATATATCATTACTTATCATTAAGCGAATAAGTCATAATAGTGGTTTTATGAGACGGAATGGGATTTTAGCCGCAAAATTCACTGTCGTTTTTGATATTTTTAAATCTAGAGGTTAAAGACCCGGCTTGGATTTGAATCTGCGTTCTCTCATTGGAAGGTGCACATTTTTTGTTAGGGTTCCGGAGTCCACGAGGAATCCTTATAGTTTCGCCATGTACGTCTGTCCGTCATCCGCGGGCTAGCTCAGAGACTCTTAGTAAGTACCTATGTAAGTACTTACTAGAAAGCTGTAATTTGGTATGAACATACATACTCGTAATTGTTGGAGCCGTAAAGTCCTTGAGTGGAGACCTGCGACTCAGTAAACGTAGTTTTGGACGCCCTGCGACAAGATGGGATGATGACGTTCGAAGGCTGGCTAGTGTGGGCTGGATACTTAAGAGTGGCCGACAATCGGGAGCAGTGGCTTCCCCTAATGCACATTAGGGGAGACCTATGTCCAGCAGTGGAGGAGTGTGGGTTGCTGATGATGATGATGGCTCGTGATTGTAACGCTAACAAAGTGGTAGAATAAAAAGTTGGTACGTAGATTTAATTTACATGTGCAGAAGAGTCGTAATTTTTTTCTCGCATATCCCATCATTTGTCGCTGTTCTTTTGTTTTGTTTTATGATTTGTTTGTTTATTTTTTTTTGTTGAAAGAAGTTTACCCCCATGTCAATGATTGGATAGTTTGTATAACATACTATATTGCTCTAGAGAAACCAATTAACAGAATAATTTTATTTTAATGGGGCACTTATGCCATAGACAGACTGACTCACAGGTGACACAGGACTTTTAAACCAACATTCTTTGGTTACAAAAGTAATTTATTTTTATTTTTGTAAGACTAATCGGAACCCTAAAAAAGGTCACGTTAACTGTCATTACGTAAACCCTTTACCAAAATGGCTGTAGTTACGCAAAGTGACTAATTAAAGCCTAGTTGATTCTGGCTGGACAAACGAACTCGACGGTTAAAACTTCCCCGATGGAGACATGTACAAGTTAAAATAATATCGATAAACAAAAAATTAAATGTATACAAAATAACTATTTATCTCTTTCATATATGTTTTCTCTTTTTTACCCGTTTTGCAAAATCATTCTGTTTTGATTATGATTGCTGACACTTAAAAATTATGATACTTATCGAAATTTACAGTGATTGGCTCAGAGAAACATTATGTAATGGCGACTGGGAAATCCTTTGCTCAGCAGTGGGATATGTAGCTTATATAAAAATGAAAATTCTCTTTTATTCAGATCCTGAACCACTTTATCTAATAAAAATTTTAAAATATCGCAACACTTGTTCAAAAAACCAACATGAAAGTATTATAACAAAAAATATTAAGATGCATAAAATACTTGTAACTAGTATGGTATAAAACCGAACAGAACGTGTGGTGGAAAATGAAGTCCATTTATATCGCACAATAAAGGTAATATTTATCGATTTTATTTAATCATAAAGAATGGCGCATCTCTATTAGCCGGGTAAGTAAAAGTTCTCAGGTGACCTTTGGGAAAATTTGTTAAAAACCTCTAACTGGTTTGGGGAAGTATAAAAGACGATTTTTTGTTTTTCACGAAATCTTTAACAGCTGCACTTTGAGGCCAGCTCTGTCTGGGCCGGGGCCCTGTCCGGCGCCCTGTGAGGATCTTCTCCACTTTGGGCGCACCTTGACGCGGGCCCCACCGAGGGGGGCCTTCGGGCGCCACCCCCACATTTTTGTGGGGGTCTTTAGTTGCTGGTCTGCGCTGCGTCCCACAGCCAGTGGGATGCGGCAAAGGCCGGCTAACCCCACCTCTCCGCCCAGCGACCGACTGCGCAATCCAGCGTAGCCGGCCGTGGTGCTGTCTGGTGGGGCAGTTTTTTGGAAGCCTGCAGGCACTCCCCCACCTTGCCCTGCAGCCAGCAGGGTGTGGGTTTGTGGAGAGTTTCTGCAGGAGCCCATCCCGCGACGCCCGTATCGCAATCCAGCGATGCGGGCGCCGCCCGGTTGGGGCTTTGTCGGAGGGCAGTGGGAGCTGCTCTGGGGGCTTTAAGCCCCGGGCGTCGGAAAGAGGCCGTACTGGCGTGCCTTGCTGTCCATGGGTGGGTCTGCGGTGATGAGGTTCGTCCTATTTCCCGCTTTCCCACCCCGAGCCTGGATTTGCCGGGAAAAGTCGCAGAGTGTTTAGTGGGTATGCCCTTGAACGGCCTCTGATTAGCAGAGGCCCAATCCAGGAGAGCCCCACACTACCTGTCGTCT